>CABFWO010001948.1:104079-117906 GCA_902155825.1 Timema genevievae
TATATTTCACAAAATTGCATCTCAGCTCCCTCCACCCTGTTCACCACCCTGACCAAATTCTTCTCTCCAGCCTAGTACTACTACTACTGCTGCTGCTGCTGATAATCGTAGCCCGCCCCCCTTCACCCCCCTTTTCGCCCCTACTGCTTCTCTCCCTTACGAACGTAATTCGAACAAATGACGCCCGACTATAGCGCACCCAAATTAGATTCCCTTCCAATAAGAGGGGAGGGGGTGGGGGGGAGGGTTCGGGTCGCTAGAGGAGTCCAAAGGCTGCCAACTTGTAATTCAATAACTGCCCTCATTTTAGGAGTTGGTAACATGTGTGGGGATAGTCCTACGAAGCTGGTATGGGTGGGGTGAGGGGGGGAGGTCTTTTTGGACTATTGATCCAAGTGGGTGGAAAGGATAAGGGTTGTGTGGGGGGGTTGGATGTTGAGGAAAAGCCAAAAGGAGGAAGAATAGGGTGTGAGAAGAAAAGGAGAGAAGGTTTTTCCTCTTCCTACCCCCTTGTCCAACAACTGCAAAAAGAGTTGAATATTCTTTTCGTCTTTCTCTCGTAATTTTTTTTTCTCTTCTTTGTGGGACATCTTTTCTTTCCCACTTATTACTATTACTAGTTTAATTGTTATTACTTTGGTTATCCCTTTTTTCTCTCTCTCTTTCTTTCCCCATCCTTATTTATATACGTTCATCTTCTGAACTAGAATAAGCCCAAAACAACATGTAAGCCAACTCGCAGTTTGTCTATTTAACACGTATGACGTCACGACTTACAAATATATAGTAAGGAATTTTTTATCTCGTAAATACACTTTTTCTTGTAGGACCTAGGCCTACTATAAATATAAACAATATTTTTTTTTTGTCTTGCGTTTTACTATAACTTCAATTTATTTCAAATTAATTCAATTATAGTGAGCATCTTTTAATATAGATATAAAAAAAACTGTTTTGATGTCAACGTTGATTAGATTTTACTATATTATTAGTTCTATTATAGATATTGATAATATCTATCAAAAGCGACAGCTGCAGATCACATGAATTGACGTATGAACACGTGAAGGTTTATTTAGTAGCTGTTGAGGTCCACTGTCCGTGCTAAGCACATTTGGCTTGTCAAATAATTGATTAACCGACAGGAAAGTGACCAGATCTACTTTAATGTTTTAAGTCAAGTCGTGATATCCTCTGCTGTTTATTTCTATAGAGATTATAAATAAATATAACAAAACAATAAGAGTATAGTAAAATGTTGAGCGTTAATAAACTACGTTACTATATTATAAAAGGCTCTTCCAGTGAAGATTGAGACTAATGGCTGTACTAAAGTAATAACCGGCCCCGCGATGTTGTGTTTAGTGCAACTGAATACGAGCCTAGGGGTCCCGGGTTCAATTGCTGGCTTGTGACTTGGGTATTTTCCCCGAAAGTGGAATCACCACAACAGTCACCAAGGTTTAGTTAGTTAGGCTTTAGTTAGATTATTAACTACAAATTTATAAGTAATCTAAGACTAACCGGAAGACTAATTTACCTTTGAAATGGCGGTTAAGGCTTTTCGCCGGCCAATTAGAGAGCAGGATTGTCAGACCCGTTTGACATAAGGTCCTATATCGTATATCTATAATAATAAAAGGAAGTGTGTGTGTGTGTGTGTGTGTGTGTGTGTGTGTGTGTGTGTGTGTGTGTGTGTGTGTGGGTGCGATGCCCAGCCAAATCTACGGCACGCAGAGATCTTAAATGTTTAACATAGGTGGACGGAAGGGGGTCCGAATGCACCTCGAAGCTGGATTTTTAAATAAGCTATTTTTAACAAATTTTTGAAGAAAATATTGTTATTATTATTATTATTACTATTAGCACCGCGTCTTACTACCCGTTCGGGTTGTACGCACTTACGCTAATATGTAATGGTAGGGTGATTGTGAGATGAAATGGAGGACCTACAGTTTAACGTGGGATCCGAACCACGGTGAAGGCCTGGCATTCCTCACATTCACAAGTTGTGATTAATACACGTCTTGTCAGAGGTGAAGGAAAGGTTTGGCAATCAAATAAATCTGTGCCGGGACCGAGGATTGAACCCCGGACCCCTAGCACATAAAAATATTGTTAATCTGGTTTAGAATTACGTTTCAGAGATAATTGTGATAAAAACATGCCGTATCCTCCTTGGGAAAAAAAAAAGTATGAAATCAACCGTAATTCTAAACCATTTTTGTGGTGGGGGGGTTTAGGGGGGCGGGCTTGTATAATTCTTTTACCATAGTGGGTCACGGGCAATACCGTGCGGGATTGATAGTTAAAAATACTGAGGAGACTAAATTTCAAAATAAAATATGTAGGCCTACTGTCATTATCTTAGTTAAAAATAATTTCAATCTAGTATAATATTATTACAATTCATGGTACGGTGCACCGGAAAGACTCTCCTCCGTTTTTAATCCTAAAATATATATTTTTACTAAAAACTCTAAAATTTGTGAAAATAAATAGTAGGTGTATACATTGTTGTAGAAGAATTACACCAAAGATTATAAATGAAATAATATACAATATTACTTACTTGATGGCATTAGGAACTTGGAACACCTTTACAGAAAAATTGAGCAAATATAAACATCTTTGACCACGAAAGAAGATAAGAATAAAATCATTTTCAAATACCTGGATTAAAAAGTGTATTTGCTTATAGCTCGGGAAATGTTGATTTAATAAAGATATATTTAAAATAAAAGATTTTTTATCTTTAAGAATACTACAACCTTTCAATGCTGAGCTATTTCATATCTCAAACAGTTGCGGAAAAACGATGAAAATAGGAAAATTTCTCTACTGTAAAGCACTCTCTAAGTGTTTTTCATGAGAAAATGAGAGTTTCCTTCTCGTTTATAATGATAAACAGAAGATATAAAATTTAATCAAAATCTTTTGAGATAATTTTGGAGATAATAAATTTTTTCTATTTTTGCCCTTCAGTAAACTACCCTTAAATTTAGGATTAGATATCTAATTCCAGAAAATCCTCGGAGGGATCTTATGAAAAACCCCAGATACCAAGACTTAGCCCAATCGGTAAAATTGTTTCGTTTCGAGCCCGAGGTACAGACAGACAGACAGGCAGACGGAATTGGGAAAACAGCTTTATTGGTTTCAGGGGGACATGAAACGTCGACATGTCTCGAATTCTAGAGTTTGATTTTTTTTTTATGACGATCACAATAATTTCTCTTTGAGGAGTTGAGAGAAAGTAAAAAAGAAAAGAGTACTGTCCCATATTTATAACAATAAAACAAACAATATTTTTATCCGAAAAATTTGCATCTTTTATTTGCAGAAATGATGCTAATATCCAGATTTAAATCTTATGAGCGAGTAGTTTTTATCTCTTGGGCGTCTGATTACATTTCATAAGTGAAAACCACTGGGGACATGGACATGTGCTGCCAAACACTGCACATACTTAGTGTGTAACTAATACACTTTTCGGGAATTGATCTATGTTGAAGAAAGGGTTATAGGTTTGATACATCACATTCCAAAATGTAGTATTTTATTGACGTTTATAAAAAGAAGACTCAGGTCTCCTTGTATGTTGGTTCATTAATAAGGTACGTGGGCTGTACAAAACCATGGATAGGGCCGCGTGTGGCCAGCGCACCACTAGTGTGACACTCCTGCCATAGGACGTTAGAGATTCCTCCGCTCCAAACAGTCTTGTGGTGGTACCTCGCGGTGACATATGGAACTAGGAGCGCACTTCCTCTATTAGCGCTGCCTTAGTTGCTACCTGAGCGCGAAGAACGTGCAGCACAAGGAGAAGAAGAAGAAGTTAGGAGAGGGAAACTACGTCATCCTAAACCACTTTGCCAACTGATTCCTTTAGTTCTCAGTTACACTTCTATATAAAATAAAAAATAAATTTCTTCTTATACGTTTTCTTTTGTAAAATAATTATTTAATACTAAAAAACTTTTAAAATTTGTTTCAGTGGACACGTGATCTAAATATCCGGTTCAAATAGTCTGATTTTCCATTGTAGAGGAGATCAGGGTTTGAATATCGGCTGGATCGTCAGAGGCTTTTTTTCCTTCAAATAAATGATTTACCCGCTTTGGTGGCTTCATAGTCTACTCTCGCTGGACAGGGATATCTGGGTCAGATTCTGATTGGGTGATTTCCCCTTGGTGGTTTTCCACTCTCTTTCTAAGCAACTGCGTTAAAACTGGTCAAAGCGTTTAGAAGAAATCGTAAGACAAAATGTCATATGATCCGAGTTAAAACAGCACCTCACTTCACTCGGCAAGCAATAATCCAATCGTTCGTTGGAATCTTTCTAAGTCTCTGCGTAGAAAGTGCTCAAATTTATCCAACTTTTTTTTTCCTAATCTTTTATTCCCCTAGAGTTAGACACGCCAAGCACTCGTGCAGAATACACCAGGACATTGGGGTTGGGTTGTATCAGGAGAGTACGAGCTTTTTTATTTATTTTTTGTTTTTAAAAAAAAAGAAAAGGAAGAAAAACCCTTCGTAGGATCTTTGCTTTTTAATGGTAAGGCGGAATTATCTACTGTTTCTTAAAAGTTTAAAAGAATCATTGCCCTTATAAGACATCCAGTAAATCAAGGAAAGAAGAAAAAATAGTTGGAAAAAAGAAAATAAGAGAAAAGTTGAGAAAATACTTTTGGCTGGAAAAAGTATTTATCTCCACGTGTTTCATAATGTTGAAATTTTTGTCACTATTATGGGCTTATAGAATTATCTTTTTTAGGCCCCGTGATTTAATTGTTCTAAGATTTTTACTCTAGCTATGAGCCCAAAAATCACTAACTGAATTTAATAATGTTTAAATTCGACTACAGTCTATGTTTCATTTGTGTTTTGTGCCTCAATATTGAGGGCAAGAGCGAATCAGTTACTATAACTTTAATTACAGATTTTAACAAAAAAGTATGTGGTATGGAAAAAAAAAATCAACAATTTTACTAATTTCCAATATAGAAAGAAAGTTAATGATTATTGATATTATTTATTTATTTATTTATTTATTTAGCACCGTGTTTTACTACCCGTCCGGGCTATACTCTTAAGTAATTACTAAGCTAATGGGTTAGAAATTGGGACGGTTGAATATAGAGGAAGTGAACCCGCATTTGCTTGGAGGAAGAGTGGAAAACAATTTAGGGAAAACTACTACCAGTTCACCCAACCTAGATTCGAACTCGATCGCCAATGTTAATGATGGTTATTTTTTATATCCCCTGGTCTAGCTGTCAGAGTTCCTGGCTACAGATACAGAGGTCATGGGTTCGATCCTTGAGGCTTGAAAAATGTACCGGTGAAGCTGTGGGTCTGGACCGGGGTCAAACCCCAGACCTCATGAGGATAAATAAGAACCAACTTTAACAAAGAAGTAGCAGCTCTGGCTTAGAAAACTGAGACTAACCGCCAGAGTACTCTTTGGGCTGACCACGTGGAGGACCAACTTGAACAAAGAAGTGGCAGCTCTGGCTTAGAAAACTGAGATTAACTGCCAGAGTACTCTTTGGGCTGACCACGTGGAGGACCAACTTGAACAAAGAAGTGGCAGCTCTGGCTTAGAAAAATGAGATTAACTGCCAGAGTACTCTTTGTGCTGACCACGTGACACCTTCTATCCGCAAAGGTTGGCACTATCATAGGTAACGGCGGCGGCCGCTCGGTTGTTATAGCGCGCTTGCAGTCTCACGACATGTACTTTCCTTTAGTTTGATTTATATACTTAAATTGTTTGTACTTATAATTAGTAATTAATTAAAAATAAATAAATAAATGTTTAAACAGCTGTTCCTATTCCGTAAAATCTATATTCTATGACTCAAAACAATAATACATACGTAACAACTATATTGTAATTTGGAACATAGCTTTGTGTTTAGCTAATTTCCAAAGGAAGTATTAGAAACTATTGTATTACTAAGATGGATACATAAATTACATAAAAAAAATATTGTTTATTTCGACACAGATCTTATACAGGGTGTAGGTACTCACGAGTAAAAGTATCAAGTAAAAATATATTGGTACCGAAAAAAATAATCGATATTAGTAAAGTATCGATAATTTTTTCCGTTTCCCTCTTTACAACTATAGTAGACACTACAACATGATTTGAGCTAAACAGTGACCTGCTTTGTTTGGACGCATGGTCTAACACGCTACTCTCGCAGTAGAACAGACTGCCAATGATGGGGAGATTGAGGTTCGAATCTCAGTCGGTCAGGTGTAACCTATTGAAGGTGTTTTTCTTTCCCCAAACTGGTTTTCCACTCTACCTTGACGTAAATGTGGGTGCAATTCCTATAAAAATAACATTCCTCATCCCTAAAACCGGTAACGTATAGCTAGTACATAAGCTTATAATCCGAGTGGGTGGTAAGACTAGGTGCTAAAAAAAAACTAAACAGTGTATGAAGGACACTTTTTGCATAACATAACAAAACTTCTAAGCAACTTCTAAACAACTTCTAAACTTCTAAACTTCTAAACAACTTCTAAACAACTTCTAAATAACTTCTAAACAACTTCTAAACAACTTCTAAACAACTTCTAAACCACTTCTAAACAACTTCTAAACAACTTCTAAACTTCTTCTAAACTTCTTCTAAACAACTTCTAAACTTCTTCTAAACTTCTTCTAAACTTCTAAACTTATCATTGTAGACATTTGTTTAAATGTTCTCTCCACGGATATAAGTTACTAAACCATTCACATCTGGGGCCAGGCGGTCTAAGGAGTTAGACTAGTTTAATATACATGTTTACTGTTAACATGGAGGTTGAGGTTCAAACTCCTTTTGTGATTTTCCCTAAGTTTTTGTTAAGTTCCGGGTACAATTCCGTCCCCTCTCTTCAGTCTCAACCATTAGAATAAGTCGTTAAGGTAGGACGGAAGGGGATGCGTTTTGTGGTCAGCATTTCAACAGTTTTTATAACAAAAACATATTTTGGGCCATAATAAATAAATTATTGATCCAGTAGATAAGTTTACTGGTTTTGCTTTGACGATGAGTATAGTGGGCTTTGAATTTTTAAATTCCGTTATGGCTTTGGCAGATATTAAATAACTATTGAAATTGGCAGATGTAAAAAATTAAGATGAACGTATCTTCTGGAGGAATAGTTTATTTATTTTGGACAAAAGAGGTTTTTGTTTTAAAAACTAAAAACAACATTAACTTTGTCTCATGTCTACTTCCGTCCCACCACATTAGCCTATCTATGTGTTAAACCTAAGATAAACATTAATTCAAATCTCTGAAGCTTCAAGAAATGAACTCATGTGAACAGTCAGAACTTTCAACGCCCCTCAATGTTCTGTAACGGCTCAGTCAGTCGGGTATATACATGCTAATAACTTACAGCTGTAACACGTTGTAATATTGGTCAAGTTATATTTACTTCTGTCTCTCTCTCTGTATGTCTGTCTGTCTCCATGCCTGTCTGTCTCTATGCCTGTCTGTCTCTATGCCTGTCTGTCTCTATGCCTGTCTGTCTCTATGCCTGTCTGTCTCTATGCCTGTCTGTCTCTATGCCTGTCTGTCTCCATGCCTGTCTGTCTCCATGCCTGTCTGTCTCTATGCCTGTCTGTCTCCATGCCTGTCTGTCTCCATGCCTGTTTGTCTCCATGCCGGTCTGTCTCCATGCCTGGCTCTCTCTGGGGATAAACCTGAGGTGGTTTGATTAATTTGGGTTCAAATTTGTTATTTTTATATAATATAGTCATAACTCTGGGCGTTGATTTTCTAGATCAAAAATTAAGGGTTTACTGTCAAATTATTTATGAACGTTTGAATGTTTTGTTTAAAACTAATATCTGGGGAGTGTTTGAAATGACAAATAATCCTGCAAGCTTGATTTTTTTGGGTTTTTTTTTTGTTTTGGAATCTTATTTAAGGGTAGATTACGTTTGACTTATTTAAAACATTTTTGTCTCAACTATAACAGAAAATGAATATCAGCACACGAGGGTTTATAGCAATGGAATTATGTGAATATCATTATGGAGGATACAGCAATTTAATTAATTTAAATTTATTTGAAAAATAGACACCTGGGCATGGTAATCGAACCCTGTACCTCTGGCTAGAAACAGCAGTGTCACGTTAATACATAGGTCCTGGTTTCGATTCTCGTGTCCCGTTACTATTTTACAACGAATTTAAATTAATATACTACACTATTTATGAGAAACTACGTACGATTGTATTTTCAAAGTTTTCCACAAAGCTCAATACAGGCGAGATAGTGTTATACGCGGTTCTACAACGTAACAAGAGGATATTTTTTTCTTATCTCTCCAGCCCGTCTAAGAGAAATCCCTCATTAGTCTTCAATGAGGCTTGGGGAGGAAGGGGGAGTGGGGCTAAGGTTGTCGCACTAAAGGAACAAGGGGGGGTGGAGAACGAAGCTTTTTAAGATATCTATTTTTTTTCCCGCCTCCCTCTTTTTTTTTCACTCGCCCAACCTTGATTGTCACAATTAAAGATTTCTGCGTCACCCTCTTCCATTTTAGACATCTAGGGGAAGGGAATAAGGATGACAAGTGTATGGGATTACATTCAACCGCTGGAAGATTTCGATCACGTGTAAGCGATTTACAAAACAAAAATAAAATAAAAAGAGATAGTATTAAAATTAAATGACAAATGTTTAACACGTGAATAAAGATATCTGTTTTTTAAATAAAATAATTTAAGGGAAGCATACAATTAGGGGTATGAGAAGCTTAGAAATTTAGAGGTAAGAGGTCTAATCTCCTTTAGTTTGACTTTGATACAAACATTAACTTTAGTATCTTCGTATCATTTCAAAGGTAGAAGAGGACTTGGATCATATATGAAATATTTAACTAAAAATGATATATTTAAACATAAAATAGTTTTCATAACAGCTACTTAACAGTATTTTAACACTGACAAGCTATTAAATGACATCTATAATGTAAGCAGAGATAAATTCAGAGATGTCAACATAAAATAATATAGTGGGCTTTGTTTATAATTATAGAATAATATAGTGGGCTTTGTTTATTTCTATAAAATAATATAATGGGCTCTGTTTATTACTATAAAATAATATAATGGGCTTTGTTTATTACTATAAAATAATATAATGGGCTTTGTTTATTTCTATAAAATAACACAGTGGGCTTTGTTTATTGCTATAAAATAATATAATGGGCTTTGTTTATTACTATAAAATAATATAATGGGCTTTGTTTATTACTATAAAATAATATAATGGGCTTTGTTTATTACTATAAAATAATAAAGTGGGCTTTGTTTATTACTATAAACTCTTCTCTTCACCAAGATTAATCTAATGGATAATTTAAAAATATAAAAAGTGTCATGGGACGACAACAAAAATCTCAGTAATGGCATCTGAGACGCATGTCTAAACTTCGCTTCGATTTAACCTCACTTTAAAAAACTGAAAACCTCAAACATTTTCATACATAATATTTTTGTTGTGTAAACTAATTTAAGTGAGCACCTTAAACACCTCGCCTTAAGTTAACGTAGCCCCTGTATTTTATAATATTCTCCACAGCACATAGCTGAATTGCGTATAGTATATAATATAACAAGGCATCAGTATTTTAAATTGACATTAATTAAGGTGTATTTAAGCATCCTATAAGAATTTCTCATTTGTGTTCTCATTAGCATTAATCTTAGTAATATTCTGGAAACCAAATGCAAATAATTATTAAATAGATTTGTAATAGTCTACTGTTAATTGCTGCCACTGGTAATAAATATAATTAGTATAATTTTTAGCCTATATAATTTTGCACCCATTTTCTTCTTAATGTTTCTCTAATATATAACGTTCCTCAACTAATTTTCAAATGTAGTATATAATTATACTTAATCAACATATATTAAAAACAATGTTTTATCCATAAACTTTAATATCTGTACTTAACAATAACACATTAGTTTAAATCATTAGAGCTCATTTATAAGAGAATAAGACTAGGATTTAAAGAAAATGAGCTAAAAATGTACTGGGGAAATAATGTTGGACCACAACGTGAAGAAAATTAGCCCAATCCCTTTGTTGTAAGTCCACTTGGCTGGGCTTGAATCCCGGTCTTCCGTTTCAGAACTATGAACTTGAAATACTAAATTGTTCTTATCCGGTTACAAACCAGGGTCCTTTGCATCCGGCCACATCTAGCGAACGTTTCGGTCGTTCGAAAACAAAAGGCTTCCAACCCGTAGACATTATTATTATTATTATTATTATTATTATTATTAATTTTCTTCCGTTGTTTGCAAGAGGAAAAGAGAGGGTGTGAACAGTAGACGGACGTACTGAAGAATTTGTAATAAGAATTCATTAAAAAGCAGACTTGATAGTGGGTGAAGAATAAACAAAAGAGGAGAGAAATGGACGAAAGAACGGGTGAAGAGAGCCAAGGAAAGTATGTACTGTATACTCCACAAAACAAAACAAAAAAAAATCTCCCTTGTGCGATTTGGATAAGAGATTAATATTAGATATTTATGTTTCTCACAAATATTTGATCACAAAGTTTAGTAATTTATCAAGTTCGTTTTGAGTTATTGAAATTAAATATATTACGTAAGATATGTTTTTGGGGTATTTTAATTTTTTGAAGAGTAACTGTCTCTTGCGCAAGACTGTACAAGGAATGGAGAGCAAAATATTAGACTTTATTAGGTCCAGGAATTCCTATTAATTAACCCTCTTCGTTTTGCAAGGATACGGAGGGAAGGGGGGGTATTTTACAACCTAAGCAATATGTTTAATGGAATTTCAAAAATCTCTCAGTTTAGAATCTCTACAGGTAAAAAAAGTATTCCCTGACCACCCTTATAAAATTCCATCCCTTACACCCCATTCTCCACCTCCTTTTATACCCCCGAGATATATTCATATGGCTTGAGTTTTTTTTACTTACTTTGTGTATGTGTTCTTGATCTTTTTTTTGGTCTACTTTAATTATCCATCTAATGAATTTTTTATTTAGATTTATTTTTTATGCTTCAAGCAAAGCCATTTTTTTGTAGTATTCTCGCATTCAGGGAAAATTAGAATATTAGCAATATTTATGAACCAAGTAAATTTCTATTCTATTCTAAATTGGTTCCATCTCAGGCATATTTATATTTTATTAAAAGACAATTATTATTTTTATTCTATAGCTTTTTAATTATATTTTTGTTGATGTTTAAGAACCAATGGATCATGAACTTTAGTCGACAAATAGGAAGATATTAGTTTAGGCTGGTCAGGAGTTAACGACAAGGATTTTCTCAGGCACTAACATACATAATATTCTTTAAAATGAAGAATGACACCTGGACACGAGAATCGTACCCAGGACCTTTGGCTTAGTACGCAGATCACATTACTTGACGTATGAATATACATACAGTACATAGTTTTAGTAACATTTGTTCAGTAAAATAATATTATTACTATTATAATCCTACTTATGTCACAGTTTAAAATACGGAATACCAAAAGAACGAACAAGATTCGGAAATTAGAGCACAAAGAACGAGGAAAAAAAAGGGAGTTGGGGTAAGAAGTAAGATTGTTGGTGGTCGAAATAAAATAAGGGCGGGGTTGGGGTTGGTTCGAGAGAGTGAAATGAGGGTTAGCGAGTAAAAGGGAACCGAATAACAACATAACGTTTGTCTTGTCCCGAGTTGAGGTTTGGAAGGAAATTTGTGAGAACGTGAACAGAATGTGGGGAGGGTGGGGAGGAGGTTGAAATGTAAGGGGATGGAAAAGAAGGGGGAGATACAGTGGTGTAGGGGTTGGTGCTACCCCCTATGGCTATCATTAAAGTGAGACCCAGAACAATGTTGGGAGATTTTTGCATGTGGCCTTGAGGAAATGTTTAAGACTAAGAATAACTTTTTATACGAGTTTATTGAAGTCGTTCTTTGAATATTATTGTGTTCTAAAATGTACTCTTTTTCATAGCAAGTTTTAAATAAATATTTAATGATTTCTAAATCTCTATCAATTCCAAGAATTAATAGGTTAGCTACAGTTGTTAAAAAAGTGTATGATTATTATATTTTTACATCGTATCTCTCTACCCTTCTAATTTATACACATTTTTAGGTACATTCATGTCAAACACATTGGCTCAGCTGAGCTGGTAGTGTGTCTGCCTACTGAGATAAAGGTACCAGATTCGATTCCTGACAATGCCGAAATTTTTTTAATTTATGGTGAAATGTGTTTTTCCCCTTTCACAGGGATGAACTAACAGCCGGCAGGGGAGCTGGGTGTTGTGTATGCTCTAGATTTAAGTAAGTTGTTAAATCGTTTGGTGATATTATCAGTCGCTTGTGAAGGTTCACGTTAAATACCTAAAATAAATGAAATGTTGTAGGGATTATGAAGGAAGGATTTCAGAGAAAATGTAAACGTACTCATGTAGTAGAAAGAGTATGAAACAATTATATAATTAAAAACACCTTCAGGATTACAAGGCCACCTTCTCAGGATTCATCTTGAGTAAAACACAGACAGTGAATTCGAACTGTTCGATAACAAATTGTTCACTAAAATTGAACTCAAGCATTTAGGGACAGTTAGTCTTCAAGTGATTGCAAGATATAAATTAAGCTAAAAAAATCAAAATGCAAGCAGAGTCCACTACGTTTTGGGGTTAACGAGAAGTGGACCAACGAACTGTACTCCACAAGGCGTCTGCACACCACAAACAAACAAATGAAGTACTAAATACCAGTGATGACATTGCTACCAACCTGATTGCCTGACAGGAACACGTGATACACTTTAATTAAAGTAGTATAACTTAAAATATCTTCTCTCCTGGTCAATTCTTACTGAATGCCACGCCAATTTTAAGTTAAGTGCTAAGTGATGTCTTCCGTTTAAGAAAAAAATTAGGAGAACCTTAAGGCTACGTTACAATTTTTTTTAAGTTGTTCCTGATACCGGTATCAGCTCAGAGGGAGCGTGCTTGACCCAAACCCGTAACCTCGGGTCCCAAACAGTTCGAATCCTGATCATGGACACTTGAGGATTATTTTTATAGGAAATTGTTTTATTTTATCTTTATAAACAAATGATGGAACATTTAATAATGGAATTAAATATCAACATTATGAGAATTAAGGAAAGTTTTGCCACTGATAGTTGATGGTGGCCATACTAGTGAATCGGACTTCCCCGAAATTATGTGTCAAGGTGGTAACAATAATTTTTACTCTGGAACACAAGAAAAGTCAAGAAATGTTTGCAATTAAAATATTTTTTCTGCCTAAAATAAATAAACTATTGCTCCAGGGGATAAGTTTAGCTGTCCACTTGTTAATATCAACAGATGTTGAATATCTGTCAAAATAAAAGTTGACTTTGAACAGGACTTTTTAAGTCAAGGGAAAAAAAAAAATTCTACTCAAATATTTGCATTATTCACAACAAATATTTAACAACTATTGTTATTATCAAGTGTAGGAAATTAATCTAATCGTATCTAATGAAGCAAAATTTTGTTTATCTTAACCCAAAAAGGTTTTTTCGTTATGAAAAATATAAAAATATGGTCCTTAACTTAAGTTTCCTTTCAGCCTCCCTTAATCGCTGTAAAAATATTGAAATGTTCAGTTATTTACCAAAAGAAAATAAATGTTCTTAACAAAATCTCTAATTTCGGTCGGCACTGGGCTCCTAAATAAAAACTTGAGTCAAAACTAAATCACTTTCCTTTCTTTATTCACAAAAATAGTGGTCTTGGTTTTCATATCCCCCCCCCCC
>CABFWO010001948.1:117980-131559 GCA_902155825.1 Timema genevievae
TGGAAGCTCAGTGGCTGGAGAGAAATTAAATCCATTCTTCACTGGCGGTGTTAGCGCTCGGGGGATGTATAGAAGGGGGTGGGGGAGGGAGTCCTCGGTTCATGGCCCGGAAATAGCCCCGGTTAACCGAGAGCGGTGAAGGAAGAGGAGAACCCACCAACCGGTTGGTGTCAGCTTGGAGAAGAGGGAACATAGGGGAATAAATCTTGCCGCCGAGTGGAGAAGCAAGATGTTTCTTGCCCCCCTGCCTTCTCCTGCATATTCTCAGTCGGAATTGAGGAAAGAAAGAATCGTTGAGAAGGGGGGGAGGGGGTAGAAATAAATAAATGGCGTGTGTATGTATTTAACGCATTGAAGAGAATGTCAAAAACTGGCAATGAATCTATTTTTTTTGTGGACCCCTGAAAGTTTCATATATATATATATATATATATATATATAAATTAATTATTTATACCCGGGATTCAGTGGCCACGTGGTCTAACGCGCTACTTTCGCAGTAGATTAGACTGCCGATGACAGGGAGATGGAGGTTCGAATCTCTTCCGGGTGTACTGAGGGTGGTTTTTCTAAAATGGGTTTCCACTCTTCCTCCACTCAAATGTAGGTACACTTCCTATACACTTCTTATAACATTCCTAGCCCCTAAAAAAATTAATTAATACATGAGCTTATAACCCCAATGGGTAATAAGACGCGGTGATTAAAAAAAAATTATTTTTTACCGCTTCAGTGGTGGAATGTTCTAAGGCATCAGTCTCACAATAAATCAGACTGACGATGACGGGGATATCGGGGTTCACATCCTGGTCGGGTGTACAGAGGGTTGTTTTTTCCTTAATGGTTTCATACTCTCCCTCCACGCAAATGCTGACACATATCTTTTAAGTGAACGAATAGCTAATAAGATGCTTTGTTTGGATAAAATTAATTAAATGTCAACATCTCAGCATATATTCTCAACTAATCGAAATGTGACCATATTTGCTAATAGCCTAGATCACAGTTTTCAGATGTCACCTGGGAACGAACCAGGCACCTATATACCCGTATCCAACCTTAAAATCCTTTTGGCCATAGCACGAGGAGGTAAATCACATCCCTGGATGTTGGCTACATTGTAACCGCCGAGGTGTGAAGGTTCGGGGGGAGAGAGGTTGGTTGTATTGTGCCGCTGATGAGTTGGGTGACGTTAGTGTGTGGGTGGCTCTCTTACGGCACAATGGGCCCCCCTCCACCCCAAGGGGGCGTGCCACCAGGATGGATGGTTGAGGAACAAGTCACTGATAACGTACGTTCAAGACACTCGCTACTCAACTCTTGACTTTGATGGAGCGATTCTCTGTTCACTTTCTATTATTTACTGAGAACTAGTTTACCTTTTTGGCGATGAAAGATTTTCATCAATGCGATGCAGGAGTCGTTGACGATCTTGTAATCTGGTTCTATTAGATCTTTATATTGATGGTCAGTCAAGTCGTTTCTTAGATGACGATGCAGGTTTTATGTTTTTAAAAGCGGGGGTCGTTTACCGGAGCTTTGAGGTGCATGCATTGAGAAACCTCGCCTTATCTAAGAAGCGGTTTGCTATTTTTTTTTTAAATTGCACCTTATGAAAATTGAGGTTAAAGGATCAAAACCCCTTACATTTTAAGTTTCATAACTAAAAACGTACTGTATGAAAAAGTATAGTTAACATTTCTCCAAAGATGCTACATAAAAAAAGTATCAGTTCTGATATCAAAGTA
The DNA here is from genome assembly GCA_902155825.1 of Timema genevievae. NCBI lineage: Eukaryota > Metazoa > Arthropoda > Insecta > Phasmatodea > Timematidae > Timema > Timema genevievae. The sequence continues at coordinate 119,729 of CABFWO010001948.1, forward strand.
AATGGTTGGAAAAATAGATTTAACCTTCTTTTTTTAAAAAAAACAAAAAAACAGTTATTTTATGACAGGGTCACAATAGGAACTTCTAAGAGAGTTGAGGATTGTTTTAGTGATCTGTAAGCTTCAGAACTGACGTTACCATAAGATATACAGCAAAGTGAGGATATTTCCCTTGAGTAGGCGGTGCCTTTCAATGGTAAGATTTTAGTACTCCATACAGATAAATTAATTTTATATTAATATTTAGGTTTTAAATTTGTATGATTCCTAAACACAGGGAAATAGTCATAAATATTTTAGAATGCCAACTTTTACCCCTGATATACACAGTTTAGTTTAATAACAATCTCGATATTTTAAAAATTATTTAAATAAACCTTTGTACATACATGACACATTAAATAAGTGTTAGTAGTTGTAAGTCTGGCATCCAACATATTCGTGTGTTTAGTATTCAAAAGTTTTAATGGGGAGGGGGAGAAAACTGTGAGAAATTTTATAGTTAAATGTATTATTCAAATATAATTATAAAACCAATTATTTAATTATATTTTTATTGGATTAGACAATCTCAAGCTAAACAACATAGGTTGATATGTCTCATGCTAGCTTTGATACTTTTAAACATATATTTTACATCACCTATGTAGCATTAAATATGCCACCCACTAAAATTTTTTTTACACCTCCAAGCATTGATTGAACTATATTTTCACAAGCGAGTTAAATAAGATAGGTCTATAGGAGGAATCTCATACAAATTTATATTTGAGATTCAAGTAAAAAATGTAATATAAAAAGTGAATACGTTTTGCTGTTAATTCTTTGATCATGTCAAGCGCTACTAATTATATAAAAGTAATAAGAATTTTTTTCAATTATGAAATAACATAATGTCAAAATTACAGTGATAAATTTCAAACATAAATATTTTAACGCCCCCCTCCCTCCCTCACACACACACACACACACACACACACGATCATATCATAACATTTTCGTGATACTGTATGTGACAAATATAATAACTGGTGAAAATTCACAAAATAAATTAATAACTAGTGAAAATGTCAGCCACGATTTAATTTAAAAACTTCACGAATATGTGTGAGCTATTCACCCAATGTATTTATATTCCAGTTGTATTATAAACGTTTTCCTCTCGACCATACCTTTGGGATGAAGGAAGGATTGGCAGAGGAGGGTGTAAAGAGCTGGAGAGGAAGAGGTACGGGGGGGAAACAGTGACCGGTAATCCCCCTTCCCCCCGCAAACCCTTGTCTTCTAGAAACAGAGCGGTCATTCGTCAAAACGCCCACCTTAGAGTATTACCCCAAGAGTAGTGAGATAAATGGATCTTCTAATTAGATTGAAATATGGAATGCCTATTTTTTACCCTTCTCCTTTGCTCCTCTATCGGAGTGTGTTTATTTCCTCAGAGAAATTAATAAACTAGAATCAGGGGGTGTTTGGAGGGGGAGGGGGTTAATATCAAGACTTAGGTCAACTGGGGTCAGACCAGAGTTCTACCGCTCAGATGAAGAAGGGTGAGGTTTAAAACGAGATAAACAGAAGTGTCCGGACTATGTGTTCACGGCTGTTTGTTTAAACTCTTATAAAAGAGATAAGGTGGGGATGTAGTGTACGTGATAAAGGGAAGTCTTTTTGTAGTTTTTATTAAAAAAACACAAGTTTTGGTTCAAAATAAATAAAATATTGCTGCAGTAGTAATGTTTAATTTTCTTCACGCGTTGATATCAACCGTCATTCAATACCTGTTAAGGATGTCCTGGGATTTAATTACAGCTTTTGCTCGTCATTTAAACAGTCTGTCATCTAATGCCGTCATGATCATAACATATATCGAACAACTGTTGATATCACCACGTGAAGAAGATTAAACTAAACTCTGATATTAAAGCAATACATTTTTTATTTTAGAGGAAAAAGGTTTTGTTATAAAAACTGCAAGATCACTGGCCTTTTCTAGCGTCCCCTCCCCCTTCCCCTAAGTAAGCGCGCACGTACACTTTTCCTGTTACTTAGACCTGGGTGATCCGACGGTTTTCATTTCAAAGCCCAAATATGTTTATCAGTTTATACCAAGGGTTGAAGATATATTATTTTTATTGATCCCATAAACTTAATATAGGCCTAAAAATAACACTTAGTAAATATTATAACCATTAATACTTTCAATATTTATATATATATAATTGAAATTTTGATTGGTAGAACCTTTCAAATTTTACTGGCAGAAAAATTGTGTTAATCTACCAACATTTATTATGAAATATGCACGCACTCTTACACGAAACGACTTAGAATTTTAAATATATATAATTATACATATTTTAAATAATCAAATAAACGCATATAATAACAAACAATTATGTCGTTTTTAATTAGATATTTTTATTTGAATCATCATCTATTTCACAGCTGCCAACGAGGGGCTTCCTTTGATTCTCCTTCAGTCTATCCTGAGGATCATATATCTTGCAGTAAGTACCAACTGCCAGTTAAAACACTCTTTAGTGACTTTATGCAAAATTATTTATAAAATAGGTAAACTAAATACAAACAATTTATTAATCTATCATCACTGAAGAAAATTTGTTACCGCCATTTTTCCATAAAATGACTGAGATTTTTTTAAAAAAAAGTAGAGCTGCAAGGGGAACCTGTTTTTGCTAGCTAACATTTTTCTAAATTATTTTGATTTGCCTAAAAACTTATTTTTTCTATAAAAGCTGCAATAATAATTCTGATCCTAATTCGCATTTCATTCCAACCAACTTTATAGCGAACTAGTTCACTACACGATGATTGCGCATTCTATGAGCCGTGACATGAACTACACGCATCCAGCCTCGAGGGAATAGACTGATGTACGAGCAAAATTTATCGGATCAATGTCTTGGGTGGCGAGCACACAATCAAATTATTCATTATATGGGGAAATGTAAATTCTGCTCGTTTGAAGTTATGAGGAATTCTCAGTATGGTTAAAACTGTAATTGTATTGTTTTATGACTTGCTTCTAAACTAATTTATGAGCTCAAAGATTACAGAGTAATCTTCAGATGGAGCAACACTTAACACCATACAGTACACCTCAGCACCCGCCACAAGCTTAAATACTAAACTAGTAAGTAAAATCCATAGTAAACATATTTAAGATGTTCTGAAACTCAACGCCCAAATTGCACATAGAGCTTATTTGAACCAAAAGTAATACAAAGTCGCAATAGACTTACTTCCAGCCAACTATGCTAATAACATTAAATGGTGTTCAAAGTTTCCGCTTACAATGCTGGAATAGCAAAGAGGTTTAAGCCTGCGTGTACAATAGGTTGCATAATATTTAGGCGCGCGGCACTACACACCTTGACTTCTTGGAGCACGGCAGTAGAGCTTACCACAGTTTATTTAGCACCGCGTCTTACTACCCGTTCGGGTTATACGCTTAAGTACTAATTACGCTAATGGATTAGGAATTGGGAAGGTTGAATTTAGAGGAAGTGAACCCGCATTTGCGTGGAGGGAGAGTGGAAAACCATTTAGGAATAACAACCCCAGTTCACCCGACCGAGATTCGAACCTCGATCTCCCCGTCCTCGGCAGTCGGGCTCAACACGACTAGCGCGTTAGCCAACTACGCCACCGAGGCGGGTTTACCACAGTTAATAGTAAACAACACACCAGTCCATCTAGAAGTGCAAATATGTTATGAGGGTCATCATTAACGGTCCTACATTACAGAAGGTGCTTACCATTATTACATGTGCACTGCTACGTGCCTAGCTCCTATGCAACCTGTTGTACACGCATGCTTTAACAGCTTTGCTCGCCTGACGCTGTACGCCGAAACTTTGAACACAATCTAATGGTATTGGCATAGGTTTCTGGAAGTAAGTGTAAAGGGATTTTGTGTTACTTTTGGTTCAAGCAAACTATATGTGCAGTTTGAGGTATGAGTTTCCAAACACACTGTTTACACACACACACACACACACACACACACACACACACTCACAAACACAGTAGAACCTCGTTAACCTGAACAAATTAGTACCGAAGCATGTTTGAATTGGTAAAAATTCGGACTAACCGGAAGAATACGGATGGGTCAGCTGGGATGTATGATTCTTATAATTGAGTTTTTAGCTTTGAGTTTGTTAACCAATAAAATATATTTTATTTGACTTAGCTGGTTGTCCCCCTACCCCACGTTTAGAAAAAATCGTGTTCGTGTTATCTGGAAGTTAGGGCCGGGGTCCATTTTGACGGGGTCTTACTGTATATTTTCTTCCTGTCTCTTTTTAGCAAATATATAAATATTTGAAACCAAAGAGCTCGTGGAGTTTTCCAAGCATCAGCCAGACCTGTCTATGAGAAAGAGAGACAGAGGGTTCATCCTGTGTGCCAGCCATCCATCTATTCGTCCCTTGTAACAGTCGTGTTCATCTCAGCCATGTTCCTTCAGGGCCTCGGCATTAAATTTACCATTATTATGTTTACCGACCGACTGACGCTGCCTCTGTTCTGCCTCGAGATGGGAGAAATACTGGGTGGTGTTCCACACTACCAGGCTCCTGCGCCTTAACTTCTGTCTGCTATACAGAGTGGTGTTCCACACTAACAGGCTACAGTCGTAGCTTCTGTCTGCTATACTGAGTGGTGTTCCACACTAACAGGCTCCAGTAGTAGCTTCTGTCTGCTATACCGAGTGGTGTTCCACACTAACAGGCTACAGTCGTAGCTTCTGTCTGTAATACCGAGTGGTGTTCCACACTAGCAGGCTCCTGCTGTAGCTTATGTCTGCTATACCAAGTGGTGTTCTACACTAACAGGCTCCAGTCGTAGCTTCTGTCTGCTATACCAAGGGGTGTTCCACACTAACAGGCTCCTGCTGTAGCTTATGTCTGTAATACCGAGTGGTGTTCCACACTAGCAGGCTCCTGCTGTAGCTTATGTCTGCTATACCAAGTGGTGTTCTACACTAACAGGCTCCAGTCATAGCTTCTGTCTGCTATACAAAGGGGTGTTCCACACTAACAGGCTCCTGCTGTAGCTTATGTCTGCTATACCGAGTGGTGTTCCACACTAACAGGCTACAGTCGAATCTTCTGTCTGCTTTACCGAGTGGTGTTCCATACTACCAGGCTCCTGCTGTAGCCTATGTCTGATATACCGAGTGGTGTTCCCTTTACAAGGTTTCGGTGATTGCTAATGGCTGTGATTCTGACTGATATTACGTGCTGGACATTTCAAATCTCCTTCCATTAAATAAGTATATTTTAAAACAGAAGTGTTCTAAGTTAAAAATGTAAGCGCATTATTATTACTATGATGATTACTATTTAAGTGTAAATGAGGTTATTTAACCTTGACTCAGCAGGAATCTAAAACAAATAACCTATTGAAGTAGTACGTATTGTTTCAGCCCTATGTTGTACTCTATATTGTGGGCATTTTTTCCGTGATCTTGCTGTGTATATACAGTATACCCAAACTACTCATTCCTCTTTTAGGTGTTTCCAAAAAGCTGCGGCAAAGCGTCATTCTGATGTAAGCTACCACCCTAATAGCTAAGGGACAGTTTGCTTTAGTGAGCAACATTTTAAACTCAGGAGCTGGTCATTTTTTTTTCTATTCCTAGGGTATCGTCCACCTTCAAGTGATTTATTAAGGGTGAAAATGGATCGGTTTGATGTAGGCTCTCACAGGGTACTTATAGTTCTCTTTGCTGTAGCCTGCCAGCTTTAGCTCGGTGTAGCTTGTCATCCAGACTACCCCTTACCCCCTCCACACACACACACACACACACACACACTCAGGGGTGGTTTCACAAACACTGTTTGCACATTGAAACTAATATCTAGTGCGTGTTGTTTACTTCCTTCGAATGTCGATATACATCCTGGACAAACAACGGTTCACGATAGTTCACTTGAAACGACCTTAAGTCCTTCTCATGTCACATCACAATAGAAGTTGTTTTTATGTTATGGTCTTCAATATTTTTTATCCATGGCTATTTATTGACTTGCTTACTCTTTAGCACTAGGAACTCTACATAAAGTTCATGGCCAGTTCATGGCCAAACTTACAAAAGTTTGCCATCCATCCCTATCTAGAGACAGTTATATCCAGTCCACCTCATTACACCATATCTTTATCTTGAGACAGTTATATCCAGTCCACCTCATTACACCATATCTTTATCTTGAGACAGTTATATCCAGTCCACCTCATTACACCATATCCTTGTCTTGAGATAGTTATATCCAGTCCACCTCATTACACCTTATCCCTGTCTTGAGATAGTTATATCCAGTCCACCTCATTACACCCTATCTCTATCTTGAGAGATTTATATCCAGTCCACCTCATTACACCCTATCCCTAGCTTGAGACAGTTATATCCAGTCCACCTCATTACACCCTATCCTTATCTGGGACGTGGTCAAACCCAACCTCGTGACGACAAATTAGGAGCTACGTGAATAAAGAAGTAGCGGCTCTGGTCTAGAAGACTGAGATTAATACCAGATGGTTTGTTGTTCTGACCACATGACACCCTCCAGCCGCAAAAACAGGCATTATTTTCGCCAACAGACGGTGGCTGTTCAGTCGGTATGGCTCAATTGAGGACTAGTGCCATGAGTTTTTTATTTATTAATTCCATTCTTTTTTCGGGCTACAGTTTGCCAAGTCAATTCTTAGACTCGTGTACATACAAGTTTGGTTTCCATGACGACCGGCGTATGAACAAAAACCAAGTTACTTTACCGTATGTATGGTCCAGAAAGTTTCTCTCTTGTCAAAGTGTGACGTATGTTGGGGTTGTATAGCACAAGGGGGCAGTTTAACGCTTGCCCGATCCGGCCCGGCGACGTCTGATTCCAGCTCAAGTGGAATAACGAGACGTTATATTTCTCGTTACTTCAACCCCCCCTTCCCCCTCCTTTCCACTGTTGTAGTGCACAGAACTGCCGCTCGAGCGCACACCTGTCGCGCCACTAGCTGTGAGAGGTTTGTTTACAGGGTTAAAGGCTAGAACTGGACGTTACGCAACCAGATAGACGATAAAACTGTCTAAAAGTCAAGACACTTTTTTGTTATCTTTTTTATGGCTAAGGTACTAACAAAAATATATTAATAATTACATTTCACGATGTGCTTTTGCTCGGGAGTAAAGTTGTTTTTTAATGAGGGATCACCGTGTATACGAGATAAATAAGTTATTCAATGTCTCAACAACAACGGAGACATCGTTAGGAAACTTCATATTTGTGAGGGGTTGGAGGTGAAGGTTCAAATAAATGAGTTTGGGTCGAATAAAGGAAAGTGTCCTGATTTCTTTTTATTGATTTATTATTCAGAACTTTCTTCAAATAGTAAGGTTTTGTCGAATTATTTAGACTTTTTATTTTCCAATATATTAGATTTGAAGGAAAGTTAAAGATTGTACAATTATCTGTGCGTGAATATCCAAGCTTGAGATATAGAAATGATTCATAGGTCATAGAGGTAGTCGCATTAAGGTAGTGGGAATGTAGGGGACGTGAAGTTAAGGCCAGTTTTTTGCAGTTTTATAGCAAAACTTTTATTTTTTGCCAAAATAAATAACATATTGCTCCGGTAGAAATATAGAGTAAAAAATGGATGAGATTGCTGATGAATGGAATATTGAGATTGGAATCCCGGTAAGGTACTTAGGTTTTTTTCTCTCCATATCCCTCCTATAATTAAATTTTACATTTCTCATATCCAATTGTTGTAGATATGTGGATATTCCGAGCGGGTAGTAAGACGCAGTGTACACGAAATCAAACGTCAAAACATATAATATTTTAAATAAAAAAAACCTTTGTATACGGGAATCGAGCCTGGGAGCTTTGTTTTGGCGTGCCAATTCTCTACCACTTAGATACTCATGGCTCGTTCCATAGCTATAGTCTTACTTACCTCATAATTTAAGGCAGAGAATGAGTGAATAATTCTCTTTGGAATAGGACAAATCCTGGATGTCTCAGTGGTAGAACATTTGGTGGGCTAAGATAAAGGTCCTGGGCTCAATTCCCGTATCTAGGTGTCATTTCACAAATTTACATATATTGTACTTAAGGCGGTAGCGTAAGGGAAGCGAGGAAAGAGCAGTGTTTTGGTGATTCTTATACCAAAACTTTTTTTTTAGCCATAATAAATCAAATATTGCTCCAGTTGGAAAATAGAGCTTAATTTTCTTCACATGGTGATATCAACAATTTTTGAAAATCTTTCGAGCGTGTCCTAGAATTCAATGACAACTTTTTTTCTTTGTTTGTCATCTGATGGCGCTACGTTCATGACAAATATTTAACAACCGTTGAGGTCAACATACGAAGAAAATAAAACTCTATATTTCTGCCAGAGCAATATGTTATTTATTTTGGCAAACAAAAAAAGTTTTGCTATAAAAACTGCGAAAAAACTGGCCTTAACTTCACGTCCCCTACATTCCCACTACCTTAATGCGACTACCTCTATGACCTATGCATAATTTCTATATCTCAAGATTGGATATTCACGCACAGATAATTGTACAATCTTTAACTTTCCTTCACATCTAATATATTGGAAAAAAAGTCTAAATAATTCGACAAAACCTTACTATTTGAAGAAAGTTCTGAATAATAAAACAATAAAAAGAAATCAGGACACTTTCCTTTATTCGACCCAAACGATGACATAAATCCTTCCAGAGAAAGGATACACCCTTTTGTGGTCATCCTTAAATATATGTATATATATACATTTCCTTTTCTTTTCAAAGGTTTTTAGACGTCGTTAATAATTCTACTACATAAACACAAGGAAACTTAAAAGCACCATCGGCCCACCCACCCGCCATATTGCCTTACCACGAAGTTATTCGCGCTTAGCATCCGTTTTTATGTCAGATTAACAAAAGCAAATCGCCTTATTGCGTGGTCAGAGGTTCACGTAGAGCCAAGTTTTTGGAAGGAAAAGTTACGAGTCAGGGGGTGTAGTTTTACTTCTGCTTAGATGCGGTTATTAGTGAATGTGTTGATTTCAAAAGATAACAAGCTAAAGTCGTGGAGAAAAGCGTTGTGTCCGGTTATACTTTACCTTCCGACTCTTGTCCCTGACTCGGTAGTAGCTTGCCCCTTTGAGGAGAGCAACCCAATTAGCAGCAGAGACCGGCGGGAAAGTCCAAGCACTGTATATAGAGTGTTCCATAAAATAACTATCGTACAGGGTTTCTTAAGGTTTAAATAATAATAATATCTTTATTTGGGCAAAGTTAAGGCCAGTGCATTTTTTTACAACCAGCCCACTTAATAAAAAACATATATTTAATAATTATGGGGTAAGAAACTAGTAACAATATTTTTGAAAACATTATAGTAATCAAAAATTACTGCTCGCATAAATCATTGTACATTTATGAACATATTAAAATAAAATAAATGAGTAAAGTAAAATTCATAAAGGAGAGAGAGATAAATAAAAGAAACAGTAAGGCACACGATGTACAATAAACTTTAGCTTTAAGGACATCATTTTCAGATTTTTTAAATTAATACATTTAACAATAATAATATTAAAATGAATTAAAAAAGGTAAAAATTTTGAAAAAAATTCATTTTTACTAGCAAAACTTCGGCATGGAATCTCTCCGGGATAAGAACATAAAGTTGCCTCATTACAGGAAACCGAGACAATCGCGAGTCTTACGCCTTAGACTGCATACGCTTTGCTGAAGTATAGCGTATATTTTCATTTGACCATTTTTTTGGCGTCTTCGACATATACGGAACCTGTAAGCGCACCAACGCTAAGTCCTGATAGGATAAAAAGACTCAAAGTTTATACAAATATAAAATAATATCTTAAACACCACATAGAATAGAACCAAGGTCCTACAGACTTTTACGACCACATTAATTACTAAACACACTGTGAGGGTCCATCATTTATATAAAAGTGTGTGCTTTGGTTTATTTTCAAATAGGTATAGGCAAATAAAAGGTATATTTGAGAGGAAATGTATCCACATTCACGTGAAGTGAGAGTGAGAAGTAATTTAGTTAAAAAAAAGTCATAAGTAGCCTGACAGGGATTCAAACCCCTTACTCCATATCTCCAGATTGGGAAATTAACTGCTAGGACCAAAATACTACCGAAGTGGGAGATGTATTAATTAATTAAAGACTGTACAGTATACAATTAAGCATTGGATAAATAATATATTTTTAGTTATTCGCGATCCCTCGGAGAGACAGAGTATTGTGATCGTAAAAAAAAAGTTGAATTTTGAAACTTTGACGAATGTCGACGTTTTATGAGCATATGATGATGATGATGATGATAATAATAATAATAATAATAATAATACTTAACACCACGTCTTATTACCCGTTCGGGTTATATGCTTAAGTACTAATTATATTAATTGGTTAAGAATTGAGAAGATTGAATACAGAGGAAGTGAAACCGCATTTGCGTGAAGGAAGAGTGGAAAACCATTTTATGAAAAACCAACCCCAGTTCACCCAAGCGAGATTCGAACCTCAATCTCCTCGTCCTCGTCAGTCTAGCTCAACATGCAACTAGCGCGTTAGTTAACTACGTCACTGAGGCGCGTATGAGCATATGAACGAGGAAAAATATTTCTCGTGATGCCCTTTGTCTGTTTGTCTGTCTTTGTATCTCAGAATAGAGCCGAAACTAATTTCCTAATGAGACTCAAATTTGGTCTCTTAGGATCTTAAGGCGATTGGCCCTTTTCATTTGGCATGGAAATGCAGAGCTATGGGAACAAACGGTTATATTCAAGAATTTTTATTGTTTCACAATTTTCTTTTCGGAAACGGTTTGTTCAAGAATAGGAGCATGTTGATTAAGTTATACCTTTTATATACACACCTACTCTATAATTTTAACAGTGATCGAATATCAATCATTTTGAAATTTTTCAATAGAAAATTGTCAGCTTCATAACAAAAAATAAGAAAATGCAACACCTAATAAACATTGATAGATTACCTTAGAAGAGGTTTTGAAAATATTACTATAAAAATTTCACTAATTCTCGAGAAAACTGGTATTTCAAAACGTATGGTTTCTCCGCAAGACTTGTCCGGTAGCTAGCGCCCTCTATGTTTTCTCCGACCCATCTGTTCTTGTTGGTGCGGAAGGATACTTTGGTCTGCTGTGAAGCCACGCCACGCCTTTCACCCTCCCGCCCACCATCCCTCAAAATAGGCTTTAGACTTGCACTCGAAAGGGCCAAGGGCCTTTATAAGGTTCCCCAGAGGAGGGTTTGTAACTAGTTGTCCAACCCAAAAATTAGTGGTAGATTATACTGGACAAAAAGAGCGAGGGAGAAAAAAACTGGATCCTCTCAAAATCCTTATCCAGACAACGTTTATCAATACATAAAAAATGGTGTAGCTCATTTCCCAATAAAAAACTATTTTGTCCCATAAAAACGATTCTGAGGGTACTTTAGATAAGGGGAAATTTACAATTTTTATAATTTATCCACAAATTTGTTGTACTCTTAAAAATAAACGACTTGAAATAATAATTATTATTATTAGCACCGCGTCTTACTACCCGTTCGGGTTATACGCACTTAAGCTAATGTGTAATGGTAGGGTGATTATGAGATGAAATGGAGGACCTACAGTTTAACGTGGAATCCGAACCACGGTGGAGGCCTGGTATTCCACACATTCACAAGTTGTGATTAATACACGTCTTGTCAGAGGTGAAGGAAGGGTTTGGCAATCAGATAAATCTGTGCCGGGACC
>CABFWO010001948.1:132925-143334 GCA_902155825.1 Timema genevievae
AGGCGTCTTAAGAGCCCGTTTGAATCCCCGGATAGTGCGTAACTCAGGTTGGTAAAACAGCTAGAACTAGGCGTCTTAAGAGCCCGTTTGAATCCCCGGATAGTGCATAACTCAGGTAGGTAAAACAGATAGAACTAGGCGTCTTAAGAGCCCGTTTGAATCCCCGGATAGTGCGTAAATCAGGTTGGTAAAACAGCTAGAACTAGGCGTTTTAAGAGCCATTCTACATCTCCAAATAACACATAACTTAGATAGTTGAAACGGCTAGAACCAGAAGTCTTAAGAGCCCGTCTTATCCCCCTGATAACATTTAACATAGGTAGGTAGTACAGCTAGAATCAGACCTCCATCTTATTGGGTGAAAAACATTTAAAAAAAGTTTTATACATTATTATAATCTCATGTTTACATTACATAGTGACATAAGAAGAACAGTTTTTTATAGTTGTTTCTTCTCCGGAACAACAAAAAAGAGATTTGTTGATTATATGCAAATTAGAGGACATCAATATTTTGCAACATAAATATAACTATAATTATATTAAGAAGACGGAAGAGTAATAAAAGTATAGATCAAAATATTAATAATTCACTGAATGGGCAACAAATTGAACTGTATTTACTTAAAAAAAAAAAGAAAAGAACAATTAAACTGATCTCGATTTGAACTTTGTCAGATGAATAATGTTGAAAACTGTACATTTATAGGTTTTCTTGTTTGAATATAGCCATGCATATATCTAATATACCAGTTAATGTGTTGGGAGATGGAATCTTAGTTTTGAAATATCAGATGAAGAAAATCCATTTACAGCAACAGTATGAGCTTTGATTTGGATGTTATTGTTCCAGCGTTTGCTAAAAGAAACATATCAAATTTCAACTGATATCCTCACCCACCCTCCCCCACCATTTTCATCTGGGATAGTGGTTAAAAGTTTTTAATCCTAAAATGATAGATTTCAATTAAAGTTCAACCTAATATTTGATTTGGTCTTCAAGAGGATGTGCGGATACGTTATTAGAAATTAACATTTAGTTTTTATTGATTGATTATAAAAAATAGTGAAATCATCTAGGGGAAGAGAGGATGGTTAGCCACGTGTGATTTATCATTTTGGTTTACCCATCTCTCTCTCTTTACACACCTATTATTAGGCAATTCCTCTAGAATCTCAGATAATGTTTCTTATCCTTCCTTATCCCTTAAAATAATCGTTATTTACTTCGATGTAAAACACCTTGGTAATTAAATTCTACGAAACAATCAGACACCCTTTCCCCAAAAATATTTTATATTTAAAACAAAATTTTCTAAAGCATATTACCAGTAGAATACACTATATATTTATTGTAGTAATATAATTAAAATCAACATTTCTCCTCAAAGTATGATAACATAACATCTAAATATCAAGTTTTAACGAAATACAAATTATAACATTCGACTGTAGATGAAGGCACAGACAGGCAGACATGGGGGATGGATAGATAAAAAGGAAGAACAGGCGGAATAGTAAAACCTATGCTTTTGGGTTAAGGAGTACATAAATTGTCAAACTCATAATCTCAAGGACAAAAAAAATGTAAATAAATCTTGCAACGAGAGAAGAAAATGTAACTTACTCTAAAGGAAAAAAACCCTAGGTATAGGAAAATTTCATAGGATGGGCCGTAAAAAGTTACTCGATCTAATTTCATAGGAAGAACCTTATCTGACAGCTAAAACTGTTACTAAATCTACTTTCATAGAAAGAACCTTATCCAACATTTAGAACAGTTACTAAATCTATTTTTATAGGAAGAACCTTATCTCACAACTAGAACAGTTACTAGATCTACTTTCATAGGAAGAACATTATCTGACAGATAGAACAGTTACTATATCTACTTTCATAGGAAAAACCTTATCTGACCACTAGAACAATTACTAGATCTACTTTCATATGAAGAACATTATCTGACAGCTAGAACAGTTACTAGATCTACTTTCATATGAAGAACATTATCTGACAACTAGTAAAGTTAACATATTTAATTTCACATATTCAGACATCAAGTCATGGTGAAACGCATCTATCACCATTGATAAATATTATCAATCATTATTATGAAAGGTTCCTCCTGTGATTAACCAGACCGTTTCAAAATAGCACATCTTCATCTGGTCGCCCTATGCCCTTGTTGCTCCGATACGTCACAGACTCGTAGTTTGAAGCCTAACCGGGATTTTCCATTAGCGAAATGAGAGCATCGCAGAAGGACGGAATTCTCTGCTGATTTAGGAGACTCCCTCTGCCCGGCGTCCTTTCCGTGCTGTCTTGGCGTTACGTTCAACTTTTTGTCCCTTATTAGGTTAAGTTAAGCGGGAGGGGGTGGGGTGAGTGAGGGTTTTAGGAAAGGGGTTGTACATTGGGATAGAAAAGGGGTTTGGGAGTGATAGGGAATTTAGGGGTCATCTAGTGGGAAGTAGGTGGTCGGGTAGAATAGAGCCCCCCCAATCGCTTAACCTACTCACCCTTTATTCCTATTTTTTTTGACAAGGAAGATATCCTATGAAAGATGAGAGTGCCCAGAACAGTAATAATAAATTTTGGGTTTTGGCTTCAAAGAAATATGACTTCAAGTTTGATTTTTCGTTGATTTTTTTTTATTTTTATCTGAGAGAAATATTGAATCGTTATAGATGAGAAGTATTTTTTTTCTCTCCCCCACCACCGTTACACACCCTCCTCCCCTCCACCCTACCCTTCCGGAAATGTTTTCAATCAATTTACAATTTCGACAGGCTCTTCTTTTTTTTTTNTTTTCTACTTTAAGATTATGATAAGTTTTGAGTTTTATGTGCCCCCGTTTCTAAAATTTTGGTTCTTATAATTATTTTTTATGTTTGGCTCTGGGCTTTTAACCTAAACAATTTGTTGGGTTATTTGTTCAACATTAATATCTGTACGTTGGTAATAATACAAAAAAATTAGAATCATGATTCTAGCCCTCAAATTAAGGGTTGTTTATTAAAGAATAAAATAAAAAATTGCATTATTTTTTTAAATCTAGCCTTTTTGCTCAAAATAAATACCTGGTGAGTGTTTTTTTAAATATCTAAATACAAATGTTAAGAAAAGAATATGAATGAGTAGGAAATGCTCATTACTCGGCCTTATTTGGATTAATATTTAAAGTTTTTAACATTTCACTTAATTTAAACACAGCCAATTCCGGTGATCACATATTTTAAAGCATCACTATCACAATAGACTGAGACTGCCGACGATTGGGAGATTAAGGATCGAATCCTTATTGGGTGTATTGAAAGTAGCTTTTCATAAATGGTTTTCTACTCTTTTTCTACACGTAAATGCGGGTACCAATAATCTAAAGTCAACCTTCCTCATCCCTGACATATTAGCGTAATTAGTCCATAGGTGTATAACCCAAACAAATAGTGAGACGGGGTGTTAATTTTGTTTAGGACTGTGTATTGATTAGTTTTACAGATAGGGGACCAAATTATTTTATTGAGACTGTGTCAGAAAATGGGGAATGAATGGTATGACATTCCCGGGCTGCAGCAGTGGAGAAGGGCGGGTTTATGGAGCTTTTGGCAATGGTCACACTAAATTCAAGGTCGACCCAGGAGAGTTTTGATTGTTGGGCGCCACCTCGTTGGCGGTAGTTATTCGCAAGATGTAAGTTTGAATATCAACACTCCCCTTAGTAAGGCAGACCCAGACTCATAAGTGACCGTTCGGACAGAGATCAACTTCAGCCCTTTATTTAAACCAACAATAAATATTACACCCATAGGCCTTCATATGTTTACCATGATTGAATCTGCTAGACCTGCTAACAAACAATGTAGACTAAAGTTTATCCAAACCATGAAAATGTTTCCCTAGTGTTACTGTAATAATTCACAAAATGAAAATGACTAAAAAAAAAAAAGAAAGGAAAATCAGAATAACTATATTGAATCATAAGGTTATTCCTCTGGTCAAGTATTCTCCCAGCCATTATTAAGTATCCATCCTTAACCACTCTATAGATTAACAATATCGGAAGCTCTAATCCTTAGGTAATTAGAAGGAAGTTCAAAATTAATCAAGGGAAACTCATATTTTATCACACACATGAAATTAGTTCTAAACAACTTCGAAACGGTACGAGTATTGATATGTTACACAAGTCTAATGGGCCAACCATCGACAACGTTCATAGAGCTTTCACTTAAACTTAACACTTAACAAAAATGACTCCAAATTAAATAAATATTAAACGTTGAAAGCTCATATTTTGGTTGNCTCCCAGCCATTATTAAGTATCCATCCTTAACCACTCTATAGATTAACAATATCGGAAGCTCTAATCCTTAGGTAATTAGAAGGAAGTTCAAAATTAATCAAGGGAAACTCATATTTTATCACACACATGAAATTAGTTCTAAACAACTTCGAAACGGTACGAGTATTGATATGTTACACAAGTCTAATGGGCCAACCATCGACAACGTTCATAGAGCTTTCACTTAAACTTAACACTTAACAAAAATGACTCCAAATTAAATAAATATTAAACGTTGAAAGCTCATATTTTGGTTGAAAGGGATTTCCATTGGCCTGAAGGCTAAACATCATAATGATAATAATAATAATAATAATAATAGCTAAATCAACACACTATAACCAATCATCCTTAAGAACTATGATAATGATAATAATAACAAAAGTCCAATCATAATAACTAACCAACAAGTTACAAATACAGGTTAAGATATAAAACAAAAACAAATTGTGAGCTGCGAGTGGCCACTGCGCTGAAAGAACCAGTGCACGTAAAGGTTAAAGCTAACGTTCCCTAAAGTAGGCACAGGAGACACACGGGTTCGACGACAGTCACTAGCGGTCACTTCCTTGGATAGTTCCACCTAAAGTCAATCTTAACAGTCCGGTATCCTTGAAGTTAAGTTTAGAAAAATAATCTAATGTATCACTAATCGGTCTCTGTGAGTCTTGAGACACGCGTGACCATACGTTCCTCACGGAACCTCAGGGGTATCCAAGATGGTATGTGACTCGGCAAAACTTCACTCGTGAGTGCCTCAGATCACCAGTCATGGGTAGGCAACCACTAAAGAAGTACCACGGATGTGGTCCGTAGTTGGCAGAACACAGTGCGGGAAACAAACTACAGACTCCCAGACGCAGAGTCAAAAACCCTCCAAACCCCGTGTATAAATAGTATGGTTCCAACAATAAATGTAGCTCTTTATAAAAGTAAATTACCAGATTTAATTAAAGCTACTAAAATTTATTTTATTATAAGTTTAGTAAAAATGACTTTACAATAACATCCCAAGTATATACTTTGATATAAAATAATACTAATCAAAAAGGTTTTTAATTTCCCACAAAATAATAGTGCGGGTCACCATCCTATTCAGAATGTTTTTAGAACCGGTAATACCTCAATAATCCAAGTATTTAGTTTCACATAATATAATTAGACCTGACAAAGATAAAAAATGAACAAACTATCCCAAAAGAGAAATATTCTATAAATTATCAGTACATTTAAAATGTATAAATATCACTAAAATTTTACGATTCAACATTATTTAAATCAAAAATTCTAAATTATAGCTCCAAAACTATATTTCTTGTTATAAGAGTAAACTACTAATAGGCTTAGGTTTTGAACACAAGAACTTAGGGCAGGTGAAAAAAAATATATTTACACCATAGAAGCTCATAAACATCAAATCCCAGAATTTAAGTACTTAAAATTTGGTAACAATCCAGCAAATATTACCCTATGTGGTCTCAGCCCTGTTCTTCAAATGCAAAGTTTATTACTCATGCTTCATACAATAACAACTGACTTTTAGGTAAATAGTTAAAAATATATAACATGTAAATAAAGGATTCTGACACAATTATCTAGTTATCATACATGTGGTGCTAATTAGGGAAAATTATAAGTGACCAATCTAATCATACTCCAAAGTAATAACTGATTGATAATCCTAATTGTTGACATTCGATATTGTTACCCAAAACATCGCCACATATATATCCATTACGAACACAAATTAGTCAAATATCACAATTTAGGTAGAAAATTATTATCATAAATAACACTTAATTCAATCAAATTAAAGGGTTTTATAATATTAAATTGTCTTAGGCAACGTAATTTTCACCCTGCACGACCGGCCAATTATTTCATTTTAGTCCCATTAGAACTGTTGAAATTTGTAAACATTACGAAAAGTAAAACAACTTTGAAAGTTGTAATAGACGGTATATATTATAGTAATTAAATAACATTAAAAGGTCCACCTTACCTCTGCCACTAGATTTTAGCGCCAAATCCTCCCAATGGAGACAGAGGGTCTTCTCAGCACAAGAGTTCAAGTCCAACACACACTGACGAAATCGTACTGCTGGACAGCCGACACAAAACTAGTCTCATTTGCCTGAACAGGAGCTCACCGCATGTTCTGACGTAGGTCAAAGATAATTCATCGCTTCGCTTGAGTTTCTGTAGCGCCCTAGTGGATGAAGTAGGCAATGTTGTCGTCCCAGCATCACTGGAAGTATCAGACTCTTGTGGGCATGCTACCACAATAAGTAAATACACCTTTAGCGGGCCAGGTTGAATATCTGAAGAGAGTTCCATGTGACGGGAAACGTTACAATGGTAGGTAACTTTAAGGGCCAGTTTCATAGTCAGACTTAGTGAGCCTAAAGTGCGAGTCGATACTAAATACAGGACGTCACCTACCTAGACCAAAATGGGATGGGCCAGTTTCGCATATGAAACTGGCCCATTCCATTCAATTTCAGGTAGGTGACGTCTTGTATTTAGTATAGCACCGCACTTGAGGCGTACTAAATCTGACTATGAAACTGGCCCTAATATTCAAAGTAGCCGTCTGGAAACGAAATCATCACCCGGCAGGCAGGGCCGCTTCGGTGGCGCTATACTCGTGCTATACTAGACTGACGAAGACGGGGAGATCGGGGCTCGATCATGTCGGATGCACTGAGGGTGATTTTCCTAAATGGTTTTCCAATCTCATTCCACGCAAATGCAGGCGCATTTCCACTCAATAAATCTTGATAATCCCCAAATCAACAGTGCAATTAGTAAATAGGCGTACAACCTGAATGGTTAGTGAAGACGCATTGATAAAAATAAATAAATATATATTACTATCCGGTAGAGTTAGTCGTGCTAATTACCCATTTCTTCTTGGACGTTCATAGATAAACTGCTTGAATTTCAATTACACGACATTAATTAATATCTCAACTCTTTTTTTAGTCCTGCCTCTCACTACCCGTTCAGGTTGTAAGCATAATACTCGTATTTACTATTTACGATAATGTGGTTGGCATGATGAAGCTTTGACTTAGAGCATTTGCGTGGAAGTAGAGTGGAAAATCTTTTATAGAAAATCCAATTACACCTGACCAAGATTCGAACCTTAATATCCCCGTCATCAGGAGTTCAATGTATTGCTAGAGTGATGCCTCAGACCACGTGGCCACCAAAGCGGGTAAGTTGGTAGTTCTAAACTCAAACGTGATGAGAAATAGTTTTTTAAAAAAAAGAGAATCGCTCTAAAACTCTCAACGTATCACCAAAGTGAACACTAATTTAAAAAAAATTAAAACCTAGAAAATGTAAGTTTTCACCTAATGAGGGTGAATAAAGTGTAAAACATTCCTCTTAAATTCTCAGGATCCACCCCTTTTGTTTTCCTGATAAAGGGGTTGGTGAGGGGATGAAAGGGGATGGAGGGTAGAATGGACTTGGAGTAGAGACCGTGAGTGGCCGAGGATTTAGTGACCAGAAGGGCCCAGGGGCGACTACCCTTACAACCCCCCCCCACCCCTCCAACTCCCTGACCCTTCTGACCTGAGTAATGGCCGATCAAGGAAATTGAATTGGGTTTAGAGAAATGAGGCGAAGGTTCGTGTTCTTCACCTTCCCGTCTTACACCCTCGTGCCCTTTCTTACTACCCACACTGAAAATATAGGTCTAGAGTCTGGTACTAGTCTGGCCAATAACATTTGTTCCAGTACTGTGTGTTACTAAAACTGATTTATTTCAATAAAATGATCAAGGTCTTTGTCACAAAATGCTGCAGAAATTTTCTTTAGACTCACAATGTTTCATCTTGTGCCCTTAAACTACATAATTTAACTCTCTGACACAGTCCAATTTTCACAGGAATGGCATTAACTGACAGTTGTATAAGTTACTAGCACTATTTTCCTAGGAAGAACCTTATCTGACAGCTATAACAGTCACTAGATCTACTTTCATAGGAAGAACCTTATCTGACAGGTAGAACAGTCACTAGATCTACTTTTATAGGAAGAACCTTATCTGACAGCTAGAACAGTTACTAGATCTACTTTCATAGGAAGAACCTTATCTGACAGCTATAACAGTCACTAGATCTACTTTCATAGGAAGAACCTTATCTGACAGGTAGAACAGTTACTAGATCTACTTTCATTGGAAGAACCTTATCTAACAGAAAAGCTACTAGATCTACTTTCATAAGATGGAACCTTATCTGACAAGTATAAAAAACCCTAAATCAACTTTCACGTATCCATACGTCAAGTCATATGATCTGCAGCTGATACATTTGATACATGTTATCAATTCATATATAATAATATTGTAAAAAGTTATCAATATTGACCGCAACAAAATATATTTGTATTTTATAAAATGCCCTACCTATAAAAAAAAGGAATGTAACTAATATTTGAAATATAAAATTGACTATAAAAAACGATCGTGTCTTGAGTAAAATTTCGGAGCTCCACATATTCGTATGATAAGATAAAACATTTGACTTTCTTTGTAGCCTACACTGATGGGTACGTAGACTAAAAAGTCAGTCTCATTTGTTTTAAATTGCTGATGAAGAGGGGTCGAATTTCAAAAACCCGCTAGGTGTACTAAGGTGATTTTTTCTAAATAGATTTCAACTCTCTTCGGACATAATTATGCTGGTATACTTCCTCTAAAATTTACCTTTTTAATCTCTTCATCATTAGTGTAATTAAGTTTGTATAGCCCAGGCATTTTTTTGTCAAAGCTCTAAAGTGAAAATAGGTAAGTATTAAGTACTATAAATTAATTCAACACAACTATAGCGTGCTTAATTTAGTAAGATTGCTCCTGAGTAGTCACACAAAACTCGTGCCTTTTGTCTTACGTGTCAACTGAGAAACTAACGCGTGGATCCAAAGATCAGAATACAACCTGAACAGGTAGTAAGATGCGGTGATAAAAAATAATTAAAACCATCCAAAGATCAAGAATTTGAATCCTAGAACATGTGTGGTTCTATTCAAACCGTACGAGACGTGTTATTAGACAACTATGTTTCTGATACTAAGCTAATTTATTTTTTTAATTTATTTAAACCTGTGCGAACCTTCGAAATTTCGAATTTAATTTCGAATCTTGCTAAGAATCGGAATCGGAATTCGTGTGGTGGATTCGAAATTTTGAATCTGAGTAAATTTCAGATTCGGATTCGATGGGTTTAGTTCAAGATTCGAATCTTTTCATACTTAAGAATAATTTCAACTTTCTATGGTCTTATATAGCAAACCACTATAAAAAATAGTAATTAATTTCGTTTATAACCTTTTATAAGTTAGTCATGGAGGATTTGTTTACTTGTTTAACTTAAGATTAAGTTTAAAATATTTTCAAAGACTTCTAAGATTATGCTATTTGATTTGGATTTGAAACATTTTCAAAATAAAATATTCGATTCGGATTAGATTCGAATAAAATTCTGAGCATGATATTCGATTCTAGCTGGTTTTCCAAGATTCGGATTCGACTCAAAATGATAAATCATGAATTTGCACAGGCTTACATTTATTTATTTGTAGTAGGGATACTTTACGTTTGCATCCTGAATCAACTGATTACGTTATCACCACACGACTTATAAATGAACTTAATTCTAGACCAAACCCAACATCCAGACCCCTACTATTGATGCATCACTCTGAAAGGGAAACACCATATTTCACCAATGATAAATATTTCATCCTTGCCGGGAATCAAACTCGGCTCCCTTAGCTGAGTAGTCAGACACGCTACCGACAATACTAAGATATCGGACGAGCTTATGTTAAATACAGTTCTTCCATCTTATAGCCTCCACATCCGCAGACATCTATTTTATTATATCTAGTTTCGTTCTCGGTCTCTACCTATTCACAAGGGTCTCCCTACCCCTTCCCGGACCTACCGCCAACCCATCACCCACAACCGCTTTAACAACATTCTTGGGTTCGCCGCCAGGAGCGCCACAGTCAAAGCCGCATCACCGCCAGAATGATTTCCACACACACACACA
>CABFWO010001949.1:0-53546 GCA_902155825.1 Timema genevievae
TTAAGATAAGGATAGGGTGTAATGAGGTGGACCTGATAGAACTAGCTTAAGATAAGGATAGGGTGTAATGAGGTGGACCTGATAGATAGGGATAAGTGGTGTACTTTTGTAAGTGCGGCAATGACTTCAAGTTCCTAATGACATAAAGTAAGTATTTATAATATTAGTTTTAATTCCAAAAATGAAAAGTGATTTTAAACTGACAAGTTACAAGACTAATAAAGGTGTATAACTATGAAAGTATCTAGATTCCAAAATCAAACCATCGTACCTGTACAGGAGCAAGTACCACCCCATTGGGAGTCTTGCGGTACTCGCAGTAGTGGTCGAAAGTCTTCAGCAAGAGTTCTGGTGTGGTGGCAGAAGAGAAGTTCAGGCCGACCACCTCCATGTCGGGCAGAGCACGAAGAGCGGAGAATAATGTCATGGTCTTACCAGATCCGGGAGGACCACACAGAACTATAAGAGTCAATGTCAATGTTTGGATGAGAAAACAAGTATATATTAGAAAAATGAGTTTTATCTTTAAGTTCATGAAATAGGAAAAATCTTTTTTAAACCACTCAGGTAAGAGTAATGGCTTTTCCTCGTAATATTAAAGATAAATAAGAAATATTAGTGAAGAGTAGATTCCAAAATTTTACCAGTGCCAGTTTTAATAATATTTAGCTCAATCGGTAGCATGTCTGTCTACTGAACTAAGGGTTCCGGGTTCAATTCCCAGAATGGCCAAAAGACGTATCATTGGTGAAATGTGGGTTTATCCTTTCACAGTGCTGAACTACTGCCCAGGGACTGGTTATTGTGCCTGTCCTTGACCCAAGTTAGATGATAAGGCATATGAAGCTACGGCAGGCTCAGCAAACCGGTAGTGGAAAATATATGGCTTGAATCAAAAAGTAACCAAGGCCACAGCCTGGAAACAGGCCTAACATAGCTTCAAATGCCTTGGTATCCAACTTCAAACTAGGACAAGCACAGCATCCAGTTCCCAGCCGTTAATTTATCAATGTGAAAGGGTAAACCCATATTTCCTAAATGATACATTTTTGACCATGCCGAAAATCGAACTCTGGACCCTTAGCTCAGTAGAGAAACACGCTACCAATTGAGCTAATGTGTCGAATTGTATGACATATGTATATCGCAATTATTTTTAAAAGATTGTATGCACTACTCTCACCCAAAGGTTTGTGTTCTGCCAACCAAGTGTATAGCAACGACTCGTGGCGCACAGTGTCCAGCGTGGGAACGACAATGTCTGGTGCTGCAACCTTGTGAGTTTCAACTTCAATCTGAGGCACCTTGTTGGACCACGGACTCCATTCCCCTGTGATGCTCACCTGAAATTAAGACAAGGATTCATAGGTTAAACAGATTCGGATTAAAGAAAACATATTTTCAACCCTTCAATGTATTGAACACAGATTTATTAAAAATAATTTATACCAAAGACTGCCTTCAAATATGAGTGAAGAATGACCTTGTATGTAGGACAACTCCTGGATAGCGAAGCGGTTAGAGCATTGACGTACTAAGCAAAAATTCATCAAATGTTTCCAGCCTGTGGTTAGGTCAGTGGTAAAATGCCTACATCTTATTCTATCCTTCCACCATTCTTCTCCTCCCTCACTGGAACACTTTCTGTTATCTGCCCCTCCTATCTCTTTCTTAGCCTCCCTTGCGGTCTTTTTCCCACATACTTAATTTCTAACATTTTCTTCGGCGTCTTCTCTTTTTACATCCTCACTAATGCCCATACCATCTCAGTCTTGCTTCCTCTACTATCTCATGTACTCCCTGTACTCCTACTCTTGCCCGGATAGCTATATTCCTAATCCTTTTTCTCCTGGTGACAGCTAACATGCTCCTCACAAACTTTATTCCCATGGTCTCAACTTTCCTTGTCTCTCTTACATTCAATATCCATGTTTCTGCTGAATATGTGACTATGGGTACAAAGTATGCCATTTACAACACTCCCTTATACTTCAAGGGCACTTCTCTTATCCATAGGAGGTCTCTTGAACGCCTATAGAACTACTCTCCCTGCTGTCCTCTAATTAAATTCTCTCTACTTCCACCAATCTCTTCAATCATGCTTCCATGATATTTTACAATTTGTACGTTTCTCAAGTCTACTCCATCCAACCTTATAGGTTTACTAAGGCTTAATAAGCCAAAAGTCCCAAGTTCATTTCCTGCATCCAGGTGTCATTTTTCACTTCAAAGAATTTGATAATTTACAAATATAATAACTTCTCTATTTAATTCATTTATAATTTAAATGTAATTGTCTGACACCTTAGCTGAGTCGGTAGTGTGTGTGCTTGTTGAGCTAAAGATCACCAAGTTTGATTCCTGGTAGGTATGGGTGAAAAGTGTTATTGTTGGTAAAATGTAAGTTCCCCATTTCACAGTAGTGAATTAAAGGCTGAGAGCTGGCTGTTGCGTGTCTGTTCTAGATTTAAGTTAAGTTTGTAAGTTGCGTGCTGATATAATCAGTCGGTACAGAGAGTGCACGATTTAATACTTAAAATAAATGAAAATAAAAATTAATTGAAATTAGGGTTGTGCGAAGCTTCGAAACAAATGTCAGCTTCGACTTCACTTCAAAAATAATTCCGATTTCGAAGCTTCGTCAATAGAATATTGGCAGCCAAAATACTCGATTTATGGTCAATTATTTGCATTTATATATGATTTAGAAGAATATTTATTTGGAAAAAATCCTAAGTAATTGAATTGTATGTTGTAAAATAACTTGATTTATTAGATTATAATTAAATATTAGTAACAATAAGTACAATAAACATTTTTTAAGTAATTTCAATACATTAAGTTTAATAAACAACAAAATAATATATTTTTCTAGTGTAAAAAAATTAACCAAAAAATATCCAAATTTCGATTCAGCTTCGAGAATATTTCATATATTCGATTCGAGTTCGCATCGAGTTGAAAAAGTGTACTTGGCACACCCCTAATTGAAATTAAATTAAACCACACTAAAAAGACACCATATTATGTCTGCACACCTCATAGTCAATGATGGGCACATTGGAAGTTGGTGGTAGAGGCACAGTGGTGACCGAACGAATGAAGTCTCCCATGTCCGAGCGGACTTTCAGCTTGGCATCTCCCGCGAAGCTCCAGAGCAGAGCATATACCAGACACTTGGGGATGTATCGCTCAAGCTGCTCGTTGGGAAGAGGGAAGTCAGAGTGGGCGTGGTTGTACTGCAGAACATTCCTGGTAGGAAAATACAAATATAAATTTTTTAAATCTCTATAAGGAAAATCTCTTTGTGCTTTAGGAGGGTGTTTTGTTAAATTTTGAAGAAGGTATAGTAAAGGTGGATAGAAACATAAAAGGAACAAACACAGTATGACTTTTACAATAAAAAGAACACAGTTCACCCTTAAAATTGCTGCCATTGTATAAGAAAGTATTATCTGCCTTTTTGTCCAGTGGCAGCAATGCAAAGTGTTAACTTTGTTGTTTTTTCATTGCAAAAGCCACATTGTGTCTGTTCCTTTTATTTGTTTCTATCCACCTTCTACTAAATATAGCAAAAAGAAACAGATTATAAAGACTTTAGATGATTGCCTGTTTTTTTAAGAAAATTTAACTTGTACATGGATCATACTGATCATAAAGCTCCAGGATAAAGAATCAAACATGAATATTATTAAGAATCTTTAAAGTGGTAGCTGAAGCATTGGTGTTCTCAACCATAAAATAGCCAGCAGTTTGTTATTCCTTTTTATGAGAACGAAATAAAAAGTATTTGTTAATGTCAAGTCAAGCCAGAGTTCATTAAATAGACATTTAAATATGTAAAAATAAAAGCTATTTATTTATTGAAATTATATTACATCCGTTACTGTTTACAGTCTATGGTCTGGGTCAGTTTTTTATTCAAGTCATATATTGTACTACCAGCTTGTTAGGCCTGTTGTAGCGTTACATGCCTTATAATCTAACTTAAAACTAGGACAGGCACAAAATCCAGTTCCCGGCCGTTAACTTATCAATGTGAATGGGTAAACCCATATTTTCATCATTGATAAATTTTCGGCCACGCCATGAATCGAACCCAGGACCCTCAGATCAGTAGGCAGGTGCGCTACCGACTGAGCTAAAGTGTTGGACTACTTGTTTGATAAAACAAGAAAAAAAAATTTAAATAATAATCATTATATTTACAATGAAGAGCACATGGTTTCAAAAAATAATATGAGATATTAAATAAAATTATTAATATGGCACCCGACTCGGTGGCGTAGTTGGCTAACACGCCAGTCGTGTTGAGTCAGACCGCCGAGGACGGAGAGATCGAGGTTCGAATCTCGGCCGGGTGAACTGGGGGTGGTTTTTCCTAAATGGTTTTCCACTCTCCCTCCACGCAAATGCGGGTTCACTTCCTCTAAATTCAACCTTCCCAATTCCTAATCCATTAGCGTAATTAGTACTTAGGTGTATAACCTGAACGGGTAGTAAGACACGGTGCTAAAAAAATATATTAATATGCAAATGCATAAGTGATAATTAGCAACTGAAAAATTAATTGTTTAGTTTAATTTTACATACACACGCTTGCATATACATACATTTTACATTAAAGGAAACAGCCTGTATAAAAGTCCACCATAAAATGGTATCATGCTTCTTACCTAACACCTTGATTGAGCATTGAGAAAAGCGAGCTTAGAGCTCTAAGCCGAGTAAAGTCCATAATGTGTTCTTGGGTCATTCCAAACTCCAGGCACCTCACCACCAAGCCATCCGGAGCAAAGTATGACTGAAGGATGTTGGACACATCATTCTGAACCTAATACAACCAACAACAGCATTTTTTGAAAGGTCTGTATGAAAACAGGAACGACTAGGTTGCTACTTTGAACAGCAAATATTCAAAATATTTAAATGAGTATTCAAAGATATTTAGTTATTACAAAAGTTTATATATAAGTATCAATGTTTTTAACTTCATGTCTGTCAACACTGAATATTCATTTTTTTGCCAAGACTGAATAATTAAGCTAAAAACCAAACCCTCTTTATCTTACATCAAACTGTAATTTACCGCCAAGGTAGACCTTGGTTGCAGGTAATTATGTTCCTAGTTTTCAGTGTTGAGAATTCTTTTTTTTATATATTCACCATTTATATGCCTATCAGTAACTAAAACTTTTTTTTAAGTGTGCCAGCAATATTTTGTGCGGAGTTTTGATGTAGACATTTGCCTGAATGCAAATAGATGGCAGAGTGACACAGAAGTTAGAGCGAAGTAGATGACGCAATGTTTTGCAGGAAAATACATAGTAGATAAACTCACTTTCAACCTAACTTAAACCTATAGTTCCCCTCAGTCTTTTTCTTGCATATGTGATTTAAGTTCCCATTTAAAATTTTTCAAACTATTATAAAGAGAAATCTGGAAAGCTTCGGTGTTGAACATGAATTTCAATTTAGCACCTCAGTGTCCTTGATTAAAGAAGAGCTGATGATGTATTTGGATTGTCACAAAAGTATGCCCCTGCTATTTCCAATACCTGTAGAGCAGGAGACAAAATGTCCTCTTTGTTGTCCGATTTCTTGCCAAAGCCTGAGTCTTCATCTGCCTCCTCGAGAGGTATGTTACGCAGACGAGACATGTAGTTTTCAAAAATCATCTCGGTGGAGAGCACATCTTCAGAGAACCACACCATACCGCAGCGGGACACAGTCGCTAATGTTGCGTACTTCAAGTCTTGCACCTTGAAAAAAATTGTTTAATTGATTTCCTCGAAGGACATGATGCTCAAAGTATGTGCAAATCCAAGATTTTTCATTTCAAATAGATTCCAAATTAAATATTTTAAACTGAAAATGTTTGAATCAAATATTTTGTAATGAATTATAATCCAATCCAAAATTAAAATCAGGCTTTATTTTTTATTCAAGTCCAATAAAATAATAAATGCCATAAAAAATTGCATTTTAACCTTGATATATGAAAATAAATGTTAATATTGACTTAATGACTGTAATAAAATATTTTGTTAAAATTGTTAAATATATTTTAATAATGGATTCAGGTTAGTTTCAATATTTATATTCTTTTTTTTCACGAAAGAACAAATCAAAACTTTGTTTACTTCAGGTTAGGTAGTCAAGTATACAATAAATAGTATAATTATTAAGTTGTGATGAGAAAGTTATGTTATTCTTGGTATTATTTATTGTATACTTGACTATCTGAAACAAAGTTTGCAAAACAACAGGTTATATTATTTAACTTATTCTTTCTTATTTAACAAAATTAATACATCTTCTTATTAAAAAGAGTCCAAATGTTTTGCAAAAACCAAATCTATATTCCAATATAATGGAGAGTCAAATGAAATAAATTCTAAAAAATTTGTGGGTCACAACTTTTAGGTGCTTACGGGAGAGAATTCGGAAAATTAATTCCCACTCACTTCGAACATGACTCTGACATTGGGTGGAAGCGACAGGCGCTCCCCATTGGGCAAGGTCAGCAACTTGTTGTCGTCAAGGACAGAGTTTAGGTTCTCCACCCACTCCGGGTCTACGTCACCATCAAAGATAATCCACTGTCTCTTGTTTATCTCTCCTCGCACATTGTCAATGATCTTTCTGTAATTAGATAAACAATTAAATATAATTATTATTATTACTTGTTTCGGAGGTTGAATGGTCTAAGGTGTCATGCTCACATTATACTGAAGTGGCGATGAAGGAGAGATTGGAATTCTAACCCCAGTCGAGTGTACTTAGGATGTTTTTTCTGAATGGTTTACCACGCTACCTCCATGCAAATGCATGTACACTAAATCCAACTTTCACCTCTCTAATACATTTGATTAATAAGTTCATAAGTTTAAAACTCGAATGGATAGTAATATGCAGTGACTAAAGAAGATATAAATGACTTTTTTTTTTTTACATTCATTACTGTTTCCAGCCTGTGGCCTGGGTCATATTCGAGGGATCCATCCCTAGTCAATATCTTACTTAAACTTTTTTCACTGTAAAAGCCATATCGTGTTTATTGATTATTGTCTTTTATAAGTGTATATCTCTATATTCTATACCTTCTTCCATAATACTATTTTAAAATGTGTGTTTGTACTGTATTTCTAAAGTGTCCTTTCTATAGTAATCTTGGTTTAATTGCTTCATCAATCCAAACAATTAACGATTATATTTTTCTAGTAATTTTAACAAACTCATTCTTCTAATAAAAGCATTGATGTACCGTAGGATGTGAGTGAAAAGCCCGTCGGTCCACTCCCTGGTGTTAGGGTCCAGCACACCGTACAGGGCCTCCTTGGAGATGGCCTTAGGGTCAATGACGTGAGCCACACCCTCTGTGCCCTCGAACCGTTCCAATGCCTTCAGCAGGATCTTCCAAGCTGTGCTCTTACCTGACCCGCTAGGGCCTACCATCATTAACCCGTGGTTCAGGTTGCAGATCTGGTACAACTGCAGCACCTATACACACAGTACCAAGACACGTCACTAACGCCTTCAATACACCATGACCAAGCAGAGTATGTTTCACCAGTAATTAGATTACTCGATAAAGTTGAGCTTACTTTTAGCAAGATTTTAGGGAGCTATACCAGTCAGTGAAATATTGGACCTATTGGGAGAAAATCTATCAAGACTCAAGGATTTTCTATTTGATATTGTTAGCAGGTGTATCGAAATATAGAAGATATTTAAAATAATTGGTTACTTGTTAGTTTGAAGTTACATGTCAAAACATGTAGACTATAGGGTGAATGCAAGAATGAGAATGAATCAAAGTTAAGGGTGAGTGAGAAACGAACTGGGGTGATTTGCAATTTAATAGGATACATTCGTGCAGACGGCCCAATAGCATGCAAATAAATGCTACTTTATTTAACACTCATTCTCAATCTTGCACACGACATTAAGACTTCCCCATCCCTTACCAAAAATTGTTAAAAGCAGAACTAGTCCATATTTAAAGAAATGAGTCAATGGGTTAGTATTGAGTTTGTTACTATTATTATTAGCACCGCGTCTTACTAACCGTTCAGGTTTATACGCACTTACGCTAATGTGCAATGGTAGGGTGATTGTGAGATGAAATGGAGGACCTACAGTTAAACATGGAATCCGAACCATGGTGGAGGTCTGGTATTCCTCACATTTACAAGTGTATCTGCAAATGCGTGAAGGTAAAGTGGGAAACCATTTTGGAAAAACCTCCCTCAGTATAACTAGGTGAGAAAATCCCAAACACCTTATTGGCAGTAAATTACACTAAACAAGCTTAACTAACATTTAGACTACATGCCTGTCTGCAAATTTAGTGTCCCACCTTGTTCCAGGAGTTGCAAAAATAATTATTTATTTCAGTGATATATTATTGAACAAATTGTTGTTTTTTTTTGTGAGCTTAAGCAATAAGATTATATAATTTAAAATAGTGTTTGGAATGCTTTTATGTTCAAGTTGCTAAATCCAATTGCTAACACTCAAATATGCCAAAACAAATAAAACGTCAAAGTAGTAAATTTTATACGGTGTATGTTAAACATACTGAGTCTAAATTTAAAGCTGACAAGAACCAAGACAACTTCTAGCTGCAAAGAAAATAAGACATGAGACATGCAATTTAGCAGTGAGAAACAGTTCTACAATAATTACACTAGCACTGGAACAAAATATGAACCAAAATCCTAACAATCCACAGTAAACATGCTTAAAATAAATATTATAAGTAATGACACCTATTTTTTGTGAAATGTGTTTTCACAAAATCTGTGAGAAATTCCATTTTTAAGCAGGAAAACTGGTTTCAACTTCATCATTCTTATATATTTTTAAGTTCACAAAATAGAATACTAAATGTATTTATTTATATGTGAAATTGAGGAATGCCAGGCCTCTACCGTGGTTCGGATTCCACGTTAAACTGTAGGTCCTCCATTTCATCTCACAATCACCCTACCATTGCACATTAGCGTAAGTGCGTATAACCCGAACGGGTAGTAAGACGCGGTGCTAATAATAATAATAATAATAATAATAATATATGTGAAATTCCAAGTGTTTTATGGACAAATTCTTGTATTTTTAAATAAAATTTGTATTTATTATGCAATAGTTTATGTTAATAGCATTCGCGGTAAGCATTTAATTTATTTTAATTTCTTCTTAATTCCATCACTAGGTTACAAAAAGAAATATGTAAGGTCCCCTATAGTATAGTGTCGATCCAGTAATACTAATAAGTAATAACTTAATACTGTGCATGGTGATAAAATATTAATCATTATTTAGTAATTAACAAACTAAATAATTACTATTGTATTAGCTACATATTTAAGGTGAATGAAATAGTGAAAATATTTTTTTAAAACGCTTAATAATGTTAGAATATTTTAACTAGCTTAGCTAAAAAAATACAATGATGGTAAACTTGCTACCTTAGTGGGAGGATAAACAAAGGGTATAATATAATTGAACATATCATAATCTGTCAAGCATTTTTTAAATAGCAAACAATCTACAAAACAACTCTTTACAAATACTTTCTCTTGCATTATTTACTTATCATGCAAACTTATGTGCAACAATATTCGTTTACTGTTTTTAGTTGAAACACACCATATCATATCTTTTGACGCCACTCCCATAAAACCAAAATCTTATTTCTAATACCTTGAGGAAAGGGATATTAAAATAAAAGGAAACATTTTGAATCTATTCCTCCAAATTTCTACATACCTTCTCCACCCAAGTTTCACCCACTGTCCCCTTGTAGCAAATTGAAACGCAAAGAGAACAATATTATACACGAAACAAGATCATTAGGTACATAGTTTGGTATTTTGGTTTTGTAAAATAAAGTCAAAATGGATGCCAAGTTGCTGAGTTCAATAAATATGAGAAAAATCCACACACACAAAAAAATATGAAGGTCTACAGATCTAACACAAACACACACTAAACATATCAGTGTGTATACATGTTTTGGTTTTGATTTTCCGAAACGTCTCACCGCCAATTCAGGTTTTACGCACACAGTAGAACCTCATTAAACTGGACCCTACTAAACCAAACTTCTCTTAATCTGGACATTCATTTTTCCAAAATAATCCATTAATAAATACCGTCAAAAAAGCAGAGTTGCGAGAGCATGACTGCAAACTATCGTTAAGAGTTTACCGCAGGACCTGAAGGCCTGGCCGTTTACCTGTTATGACTTACTCAGTAACCAAGACTGTCATGTTCTAAGTAAAGTCAGATTAAAGGACCAAAATATAAGTATTGTACATAATAATTTCTTACCATGGGATTATTTTCTATTTGTTTTACTTTAAATGTAAAATAAATTTGTTTTTGTAGAGGTTGTTTTAATTGTACCCTGTCTTATTTTATAGGCGAGTTTTTAATTCGGACAAATTCAAGATTCAATAATTACTGGATTATTGAGGTTCTAGTGAATATATTAAATACGCTAATGTATTAGGACTGAGTACTCTAAAATTTGGAAAAAAAATATATCCTCATTTCTTTTGAATAAAGTGGGAAACAATTCAAGCAAAAACTCTGCACATCTAACCAGGATTCAAACACCAATCTTCCTGTCATCGGCAATTCAGCCTAAAGAGAAAATAAATCCTTAAGACCATGTGGCCACTGAAGAGGTTTGTATTTATGTTGTTACTGGTGTATGGACCTTCAGTAAATCTGGGGTGTAAACTTTGGTCTCCTACTCTTTATATTTTTATTTCAAACTTAATTTTTCGTTTTTTAAAGTATTTTGCTATACGTATTTGGAAGAAGATACAGTAAAGCTGGATAGAAATCATATAACATAATATATGTTTTCTATCTACCTTTCTTGTACTTTCGTCCAAATATATATAACAAATTAATTGGTTAGGAAACTGAATTAGTGCCTAATGGCTTGGAAATGTATAATAAAACAGTGTATAAACAACGTACAATAATTTAAAGTAATTATTGATCGTGAAGGAATCCAACCTGAAAGGATAGTTTGGTTAGGCCTAGATAGAAAAACACACTTTTCTCTTAATTTCGTCTCTTCTTTAACTATTGCACTATATTACACTTCACACATTGTTGAATTTTCGGAGATGCTCCTTTATCATTAGAAGAGACACATTGAAAACACACAAACAAATATAGACTATAGACTATCTTTGGTTGTGTGTTTTCAATGTTACTTGATTGGTTAGAATTAATTCTGACTTCATGACATACCAAGAACACTTCACTTGCACATTCTATAATTTAGTCGACACAATACTTTTTACAGTGCACTTTAAAAGGTTTCTAAAATGTGTACCTACTTTACATTGTACAGCATTCAACACTACAGTTTTATGCTTTAAAAATAGAGCATGTAGCAACATATAAAAAAATTAATATATACATGTTTAAGAAATTTACATTAAATATAGTGTGCAAATATTAGATTTACAAATAAGCTCAGCACAAAAACCAATGGCATAGCTAGGTTAAAATATCAACTTTTTATATTATTCAAATAAATTATTTTTTCCTGTAAAGAAACAGTAATAAGATTCTTATATCCGACATTTAATAACGATATTGCAAGTATAAATTAATATTTAACTAAATTAATGATGTGAATAAAACTTTTACTGTTTGGGCTTCAAGCTAGAGTTTTTCTGGGCATCAAACCTTTCTTTGAAATGAAACCATGGTAAATAAATATGCAATTTAATATTTTAGAACTAAGGAAAAATGTCTTTAAAATCTAACTTTTTAAGATGGTGTAGCTAATGCTTAATTTGTTTAAAGTTTTATCTACAGAATTTATAAAAAAAATCATTTTTACTGAATTATGTCTAAAAACCAATGAAAAAAGAATTAAATAAGTATAGCCTAGGTGTCACCAAGCTCAAATCTTTTGATTCAAGTTGATCTCGAGCGATTTTCTCATGAAGCTCCCGAGTATTGAACCGAGTCGCGTTAAGGTTATAAAAATATTAAAATATATAATTTTAAAACTTAATTATGTAAGAAAAAAAATATGTGCTAAAATTATGTTAATATTTTTATTTTAAGGAAATATGATTCATGAATTTTATTTCCAAGCAGATACCTATTTAAAGAAATTAAGTCATAATAAATGTTAAGATTAAATTTTAAATATACTGTGATAGTAACCAAAAAATTAATTATGATCGAATATTCAATGTTTAATGTAAAGAGTTCGGAATAAAATTTAGCATTGTAAAGTGTGAAGTGATGGTAATGATAAGGAAGTGGTTAAGGCTTAATACAAGTTATAAGGTTGGATAGAGTAGAGCTGAGGAAAGTACAGAACGTAAAATATTTTGGAAGCGTGATTGAGGAGAAAGGTGGAAGTAGAGGGGATTTAATGAGAGGATAACAGCAGGGAGAGTTGTTCTATAGTTGTGTAAGAGACCAGCTGTAGAGAATAGAAGTACCCTGGAAGTGTTGTACAGGGCATACTTTGTACCCTTAATCAGATATGCAGCAGAAACATGGACATTGAATGTAAGAGAGACTTGGAAAGTGGAGGCCATGGAGATAAAGTTTGTGAGGAGCATGTTAGCTGTCACGAGGATAAACAAGATTAGGAATGAAGTTATCCGGGGAAGAGTAGGAGTGCATGAGATGGTAGAGGAAGCAAGAAAGAGATGGTATGGGCATGTATTAAGAATGGAAAAAGAGAAGATGCTGAAGAAAATGTTTGAAATGAAGTAGTACATGTTAGAATATCAAAAAACTATTTTGGCTTCTTCATTTATTTTTTTCCTGTTTTTTTTTGTGAAGCCTGTTCATGAACAAAACTTATTAAAACTAAATTAAAACATGATTTTAAAAATAATGCAATTTGTGATGCTCCACATTTAAAAACGTTGTTTGCACTTTTGAAAATTATTTAAATCAGTTGTTTGGAAAATTTTCAAATATACATGATAAATTCACATGTTTTAATATCAGACTAAAATGTCATACATCTATTCTTGTTATTCATATTGAATTTTAAAAAAAACAGTTAAGTTTTGCTAAAATTACGAATGAGTAAAAGAGAACCAAGTTAACTTGATGTATCTCTCCTTCATTGCCACTTGTTACTGACCTTTTCCATCCAGGCTCCACCCTGTTCTTCTCCTTCACCGCACACTAGATACTCTTCCTGACACACTTTACGAATCTGCTCCTTTAGCCCTGCACACAACATACACCTCATTAACGAGAGCCACCAGCAAATACGGTACAATATTATCATATTATATATATCCTTATCTATACAAGATAAATTCATTATTAGAAAGGTGACATGGCGGTCTAGGGGTAAGGTGTCAGACTTGTGTGCTGGGAGTCTGAGGTTCAATCCTCGATCCCGATACAGATTTATCTGAATGCCAAACCCTTCCTTCACCTCTGACAAGACGTATATTATTCACAACTTGTTAATGTGTGGAATGCCAGGCCTCCACCGTGGTTCGGATCCCATGTTAAACTGTAGGTCCTCCATTTTATCTCACAATCACCCTACCATTACACATTAGCGTAAGTGCGTATAACCCGAACGGGTAGTAAGACGCAGTGATAATGATGATTAATAATAACAATAATAAAAGGTTTTTTCATCCTGTCTTACTTCCTGTTTAGTTTATATATACATATGTACCAGTTACACTAATGTGTTAGGGATTATGAAGGTTGAATCAATGAGGAAGTGTACCACCATTTGCATGGAGGCAGAGCGGAGAGCCATCTATGAAAAACCACCACCAGTACACTCGACCAGGATTGTAGATGTGATCTCCTCATGATTAGAAGTCCAGTTTATTGCAAGAGTTACATTTTGGACTATGCAATCACTGAAGCGAGTGATTATAAATCAAACTTAATCAGAGATTAGTACTTAAGAAACACCGTTCTCTCAACCAATTAACTGGGATATAATATACCAAATTTTTTAACAATATGAAGCTTGATTCACATGCTCGCCAAAAAATAGAAAGCAAAATCTGCGCAATAATTCACACACTAAGTTGACCCATGATGCATTGTAACGCTTTAAAACAGCTGATTATCAACATATTTTATTTTCTAGTGGATAAACATATATTTTAGATTATTGTCCCGATGGTTTTTTACAAATTATGCTGTGTCGTGGAACAATCCAATATATCAATAAAATAGGCTTTATATTAATGAGTCATTCCAAATCTCCTCACAACGGCCAAAGAAGCTGTCTGCTATCTTCTGGCTGTAGAGCGCATGCGGTGACAAATGCGCATGTGTACTAATTTGAGATGGTTGGTTCTGAGATTTGATTGGTTCTCCTGCACCTAACATCTCGAGCATAGCGGACAAAGTAAAGAATAGTTGAACTTCAGCAAGCAGAAAAGCTCGCACCGAGTCATGTGACCATGTTTCTGATCTGCGCTAGTTTCTCGGTGAACGTGTGAATCCACAGTAATATTGTATTGAAGTGCAGTTTTCTGGCTTCTTCCCTTGACTTACTTTTAAAATAAATATTTTTAGTGTATTTTTTTAATATCGTAAAATGGTTTCAATTGTCCCAATTCCTCAATTTTTTAATGAAGAATATGGAAAAATGTACAAGGTGATGTCTGGTTTGAGCTGTATTATCAAAGATGGGTGATACGAATATGTAAGGAAATGATGTTATTTATTTTAGCCATGTCACTTAATTTTTCGCTCACCATGATACTGATTGTTTGGAGGTACTTTACAGTTTAGACACATAATTTGAAAAAGTATATATTTCCTTCAAATGACTTATCTCAAGTAGAATATGAAATGGACTGACCTGCCATTTCAGCCCTTGTGTAGCCCACGTTGGGGAACACATCAGAAAGGAGAGAGAACAAGAGTGGGATGTCCTCTGCAACCAGCTTGGGCACCATGGTTTCACACACAGACTGGATCAGGATCTGATAACAGGACCAAAAGTGAGATATTAATAAAATCTAATTTTTTTTTAAATTGTACGTAACTGTAACATTTAAATTGATTTCAAAGCAAAATAGAACAAAAGTTTCGTCATATAATAGCAGTTAAGTAACTTATAAAACTAGCAATTTTATGAGGGGTTTCCATTTTGTTTTTTCATGCATCGTGTATTACTATATCTGTCTAGGATATATATATATATATATATATATATATAAATGTTTAGAAAGTAAATTTTAATGTTTTGATGGTGCATAACAAACAAACATTATATACAAAAATAACTTGGTTAAAAAGCTATCAAACACCATGTGTACCTTTGAGTTGTGCTTAGTATTTTGTGAAAAAGAATTGAGAGAAAAATATATATTCAAGTGAATAAGAAAATGAATTATTAAATAAAAAATAGCAAATGAAACCATAAAAATTAAAAACAAATAGTTATGAAGCAAAAGAAGGAAACCTACAGTGGATGTAAAAAGCTATAAACATTTTTAAGGTTCTGTTAAATTTTAAGTTATAAAATAAGCACCTCCTGTTCAGGGAGGTTTTCCGCAATGGAGGCCTCGTCGATATTCGTCTCGCCACGCAGTTTCATGTTCTCCTTAATCTTCATGATGCGGTCTCTCTTGACGTTGCCAGCGGACACTAGCACTGATTTAAGTGCTCGCAGGCCAAAGTCATAGTGGGACTGATTAGACAACTGCTCGTCACACAGCCTATACATAAAAATAAGTGTGTTCATTTCACTGTGTCTCGCTACATGTTCTGGTTGTACATATAAATATTATTACTTTAATGTTTTA
Source organism: Timema genevievae (assembly GCA_902155825.1). Taxonomy (NCBI): domain Eukaryota; kingdom Metazoa; phylum Arthropoda; class Insecta; order Phasmatodea; family Timematidae; genus Timema; species Timema genevievae. The sequence goes on from CABFWO010001949.1 coordinate 15,810, forward strand.
GGCATAAGGAAGGGTAGACTGTATAAGAGGAGGGAGAGTGGGAATCAATTTAAGAAAAAACGCCCTCAATAAACCTGATTAGAATTTGAGCTTCGTTCTCCCCATCATCGATAATTCAGTCTAATGTAAGAGAGAAATTTTAAACCATATAACCACTGACACAGGCAAAAGAAAATTACAGTAATAGCCGTTTTAACTTGAGTTGGTAAGAACTTAATTTCTAGTTCAGGGTAAACTATATACAGTAATTTATAACAGACTTTGTAAAATAAATTATTAATCCTCTTATACTTTCATTTACAAAGTCAATTATATGATATATTTTCCCCTGCAATAAAAATAGCTTTTTTTAGCAACGCGTTTTACTAACCGTTAGGGTTATACACTTAAGTGCTAATTACACTAATGGGTCTGGAATTGGGAAGGATGAATTTAGAAGAAGTGGACCGCATTAGCATAGAGGGAGAGTGGAAAACCATTTAAGAAAAACCACCTCCAGTTCACCCGACCAAGATTCGAACCTCAATCTCCCCGTCCTCGGCAGTCAAGCTCAACACGAAACTAAAGCGTTAGCTAACAACGCCACCAAGGCGGGTTAGAAATAGTTTAGTCAAATAAAGAAATAAAGGCATAGTTCACTAAAGCGCTAAATGTGCTAACACAGTTTGGCCCGACCTAATATTTAATTACCTTTTGCTAATTATTCAAGGCAAAAGTTTATAAACATGTAATTCAGGATTTATAATATATAAAATGAATATTTATATTCCAGATTCAGGATTCAGATGTAAAATGAAGATTTAGATTTGATTTGATTTGTATGTATGTAAATGATTTAGAGTTGAGATTTGAGTTTTAAAAATAAAGGATAGAGCCCATCCCTAAACAAAAAATATCATAGAATAAAATATAAACTACATATTTGTAAAAAGCAGGACTTACTTGAAGAAAGGAACAATCTTGCAAGCTAGCTTCTCGGCCGAACGGAACCCTTGTGAAAACAACATGACCTCTGCAATTAGCTGTCGGTCAGGTTTGGTCATGGCCAGAGATCTGAACAGTTTCTTCAGGTTGTCTGGGAGGTTGGAGCGACCAGCGTAGCCTGGATTCATCGTGATGAAGATGGCCATGTCCGTCGACACCCGCACTTGCTTACCAACCAGTTCCACACTGATGCCTGCAAACAAAACATTGGTTTGGTTATATCAAGTGTTTGAGTAGTTATCTTTCATTTCAAGAGCACTGGTGTAAAGTGAATATTACATAGATTCATATTTTTAACTAAATATAATATAAACATCCAAGCAATAATTTATATAATCATACAAATTCATTTGCAATGAGAAACTATAAAACTTGGAAATAAAAGATGTTTTTATAACACCAAAAGAACAAATTTTCCAAGTTAAATACATAGAAGATGACAAGAAAAAGGGGAAAAAAATAAGCGATAAAAACTTTGCAATGTAAAGTTCAAAATTTACATTACTGCCAATGGACAAAGTGGTGATAGATAAGCCTACTTCTAAAAAGAACGGTCTTTACTATACCTTTCTTCTTCCTCATTTAACATTTACTTTTCAATAGTTTTGGTACAAAAAGTCAAGATCAAATTCAACATTAAAGGATAAGACAATTAATCCTCTGTAGACACAGCCCTTACCCATTTGTCCAGTGGCAGCAGTGTAGAAAGCAAATAGTAGTTGTCCTTTCAATGTACAAGCTATAATATGTTTATCTTTCAATGTATTTAATAATATCTTTAAGCTTTAAAGTGAAAAATTATCTTTAAAAGGCTAAGAGAAATTGTTGTGTAAAATAAAAAAGACTCATGTGAGCCCACAATCAAGCTATACCAATAGAGCGGCCACCGCTTTTATCAACCTTTGAATGTGTAGCTAAGAACTCTCACTATTAGATCACAGAGGCAATTAAAATAGAATAAAATAAATTATAAATTTGCAAGTTACTCACTTGCAAAATTTTGGGACTTCAGATTAGCTAAATGAAAATAATCATATATATATTATATTCCTCCGCCGCATGACACTTAATGCAATAGTACATTCAAATGTTAGTCAAATATAATCAATTAATGATTGGTTGTTTGTATTTTGAGTGAAAATCTTCTTAAAAGAATCCCCACCCACATGTATGTCGTCAGCATTGTCGTCACTTTAGTTACCCAAGTGTGGTACACAACCGCTCGCCACTTCTTCCTGTCGTCACCTAGTTTTTGTTCCTCAACATCTTCCAACCTAAACCCTATTTTCTCCACCTCTAACCACGGCAACCGAAACCGTGATTCAAACTTCTTTCCTATTTACTTAGTTTTTTGATCTTGTTTTTCCCGATCTTATGTGTTACAGTTCTAATGTATTTCATTTCCACTACTTAGATTTTGCTGCTGTCCTTGTTTAGTATGGTACCTTTTTCTAATCCATAGATTAGAATTGGTATAAAAGTGAGTGTTTAACAAGACAGTGCAGAAACACCGTACAATAATTTAAAATAAGTGTGAGTGGAGGAAGCCAACCTGAAAGGATAATTTTCTCAGGCCTAGATAGAGAACCAACACACTTCTCTCTTCATTTCTTCTTTCCCTTTTCACCCCTCCAACTTTTTTACACTTTCACAGTCACATATTGTTTTGAGTTTTCATAACTATTACTTTTACATATGAATGAGTTGAAAAATTCAAAACAATGTGTTAACTGTGAAAGTGTGAAGAAGCTGGAAGTGTGAAATATGAAAGAAGAACTAAAGAGATAACTGTGTTTACCCCTATTTAAGCCTAACCTAACTATGGGCCATCCACAGTAGGAGAGAACTAACTGACAGCTAGAAAAAGTTACCATACATCCAATCGCCAAACCATATTATCTGCAAGACCATATATTAATTTGTAGTATCCACTTTAGTGGCATAATTTGCTAACGTGCTTGTTTTGTGTAGAGCCAGACTGCCGAGGACAGGGAGATCAAGGTTTGAATCTCGGTCAGGTGAAATGGGGGTTGTTTTTCCTTAAATGGTTTCCCGCTCTCCCTCCACGCAAATGCAGGTTCACTTCCTCTAAATTCAACCTTTCCCGTTCCTAATTTATTAGCGTAATTAGTACTTTAGCATATAAACCGAAGGAGAAGTAAGACACGGTGCTAAATAAAATAAATAATTTGTTGTTACTTTTGATATTCGAAACATTCACACAAACAATTTGTTTTAAACTATTAACAGTTTTTACATCATTAAAACACGAACTTAAGACGTAGCCATTTAGAAGTCTCTTTTTTGAGGAAGCAGTGTCTATGGTTCACTAAAAAAATTTGCTTTTTAGATGAGAGCTTCTAAAGTGTGGTTGTGTTCTTACGCTCTTTATAAAATAAAAATGTTTCATTTGGAAATGAAAATTTTGTATGGCTCTCTCTTTAAGTTATAAAAATATATTTTTTCTTTGGTGGTCAGTTATAACATGATATAAGTGTGAATATAGCAATTTAATTATTTCATGTATTATAATTAGTGATGGGTCAAACCAGCTCGTTGAGGCGAGCTAGCTCACATAAGTTCTCTCACTCAAAAGAGTTATTCATTAAGAGTCGTTCACATGAGTCATATTGTTCACCACATGGCTGGCTCGCTCCCAATCTCTTCCCCTCCCTAACACAGCGAGCAAGCATGACCGCTAACTAGTTTTCACAATTCCCGTTCCGAGCTTGCCAATCTGTCCCTTCCCTTTTAACTTATGAACAAATTAGGGTGTATGTGTTATTTATCCGAAGCTTATCGAGTTTTTTCTTTAATTTTATTACTTGCAAATATTATTTACAATTCCCGGTTTAGATTTTTTAATTTCTTTGGACTATTATTAGTTTTTTTTTATTTCTCAAATTTTCTAGTCTCATTTTTTAGCTTTCGAAACGAGATCGAGATTTTTTTTCTTGAATTTGAGATATTTTCGAGTCCTGTACATCCCTAATCAAAAGTGATCACTGCAGATTACATTGCTTGATGTATGAATACATGCTAGTAGATAATGTTCTTCCTATGAAAATTAGACTGTAAAAGTGAAGTGTATTTGGATTATAAAAGTCTATTAAGTGCCAGAGAAAATATCAAATGAATTTCTGTATATTCATCATCCAATTATGTGTTTGATTAGTCTAATGTCTTAAAAGTTATATTTATTTTTAGTGTAGTAAGCTAGATACTAAAAGATGCTTTTAGTGCTTTTGTTGCATTAGTGATGTGTTGACTTAACTCCCTCAATTTATTTGGACTGGAAAAGACAAGTGCACTTACTGCCTTCCTTCTTGCCCTCTTGAGCAGACTTGAGTGCCTCCTGGATGGTCTGCACCTGCTGAGACACGGCGGACAGCATCCTCTCCTCTAGCCTGTTGAACTCATCAAAACACCCCCAAGCTCCCACCTGGCACAGACCCACGAAAATACGACCCATCGCTTGGAAGTCAAACGTCTCGTCGCAGTTGAACACCAGAACAAAACGTCCCAACTGGTGGCCCAGGGCTTTCACAGACTCTGTCTTGCCTGTCCCCGCGGGTCCTGAGAAGGAAGAAACATCAAAAAGAATATGGTGTCAATAAGTTAATAATGCTCTTAATGAATATTAAATACAAACATGACATTGATAAATGGTCCTTTTATTTTAAAAAATTGTATTAATTTTTTCCTGAAAAATCTCAAGAAATAATTTTTCCAGCCTGAGTTAAGGGAACATCCCAATTTCCCGAAGTTTGGGATCCCACCCAGGCCTAGTTATTAGTATATGCATATAGCCAGAATGGATAGTAAGACAAGTTGTTAATCGTCTCACATGCACGCTTACACACACACACGTGCTTACACACACATGCACGCTTACACACACACGTGCTTACACACACATGCACGCTTACACACACACACGTGCTTACACACACACACGTGCTTACACACACACGCACACTTACACACACATGCACACTTACACACACATGCACACTTACACACACATGTGCGCAAGTGCTTACACACACACGCACGCAAGTGCTTACACACACATGCGCGCTTACACACACACGCTTACACACACACACACACAGACACAAGACACACAGACACACTATAACAACAAATGAGAAGATAGAATCACTCACCAAATGGGGATCCCCCCAGCCTTGCTTCCAAAGCCTGAGTCATGGTGAGATAGCAACGATCCGTGAGAGGCGTCTGAACCAGCCGGTCCTGAACACCCAAGTACTCAAACCCATACAGAAACTTTGCGTTCGCCATGTGGATGGTGAGCTGCTGGAGCACTTCTGTCTGGCGAGGGTCAAAATAGAAACGCATCTCGCACAGCCACTCAAAAGCTTTGGGGCTGGTGATCCTGCGGGAGATGAGCCGGCGAGTCACTGTGCGCTTGTGCACAAACTCATTGATCTGTTAATAATAAATTAATGTCAATGAAACAGGACTTGAGTTAGATATGAAACCATTCTTTACAAGATTAATCATTAATTTTTTTTTTTATATATATTCAAATAGAACTAGGGGTGTGAGAAGCTGTGAAACTTCTACTTGGCTTCAAAACAAATATCAGCTTTGACTTTGTTTCGAAAAAATTCTAGCTTTAACATTTATAATAAAGTTTTGTAAATAAAAATATTGACAGCAAAAAGACTCAATTCATGAGTCAATTATTGCCATTCAGAGCTTTTATATCTATTTTAAAAACCAATATTAATTTGTAAAAAAAAAACTGAATTGAATTTTAAGTTTTGATTATAATTTTATTCATTAGAATAAAATTGAATATTACAAGCAATTGTGGAATAAAAAAATTACAAATAATTTTAGAGCATAGATTTAGATAAATAGCCACTATATAATATTGTTTCACTCACTTTGGTGGCTGCATGGTCTAAAGTACTCTTTCAATAAACTGGACTGCCAAAGACGAGATCGTGGTATAATCTTGGCAGGCTGGGTTCATTATGGGTGGTTTTCCTGAATGGTTTTCCTGAATGGTTTTCCACTCTCCCTACAGGGGAATTTGGTTGCATTTCCTCTAAATTAAGTCTTTCAATTCACATTAGTGTGATTAGTACATAGGCATATAACCTGAAAAGATAGTAAGAAGTGGTGCTAAAGAAGTATATATATATATATAAAATTATATATATATTAAAGCATAAAATAGCTAGTAAAAAATATTAAAACATTGATATGGCTTCAAGAATATATCATATATTCGAATCGAGTTTGTTTCGAATTGTAAAAGTGGACTTTGCACACCCCTATATAGAACTATAATGAAATGTTGAATGATATCTTATTCATAAGATAGTTCTTGAAAAAAATGTATTCACGTGTTAGTGGTAAAATTAATCATTGAACTATTAAGATACTTTTAGAATCTTTTGAGTGCCAACATTTGTCTCACCAAATGTTCCAGTTTCCTTCTGCGCAGAGGCGGCTGCTCTTGCAGCACAGAATCTGCCAGTATGTTTAGCGTGCTCTCCACGTTCTGCAATACATGTTCCAGTGGGGCCACCTTCTGATCACCTGCTGTACTGATCTGGTGGAGGGCAGCTTCCACGTCCTCACTCCACAGGATCTGTGCCGCCAGCACCACAATTTGAGCCTGTAAGCAGCAACATTGCATATGATTATATATATTAAGATAATTACACCAAAACAAAGAATTGAAACGCAAATCATCCACTCCAAACATGAAAACCATTTCAAAACATATAGCCCTACATGTGTTGAACATTGATTTAAGTTAAGACTTCATATTTATATATAGATATATCGAAAATCAGATAAATCTGTGCTGGGACCGAGAATTGAACCCTGGACCCCTAGCGTTCGACATTTTACCCCTAGACCGCCAGGTCACTAACCGAATATAGTAAGGCCTTGCACATAATGCAACCCTAAAATTTAAAGTGTTCTATATTTTAACAAAATTAAAGGACTCAAATATACCTCGAAGTAAAAATTTAACAAATTTGAAAGCATTTTTCAAGTTTAGTTTAAAATAATGACGTAAAGAAATAAGATGTGGAGAAAACACTCACTTGGTACTTGTCACACCACAGCATGTAGGCTTTGGGATCGATGGCACCATCTTTGAACTGTTTAATGTCCTGAACAGCCTGGGCGAGTGACGACGCCAGTGTGAATCGCATCTGACTCTCGACTAGAGACAGCCATTCGTTGATCTTGGGATGTTCCACTGTAGACACTGATTCTGCAAACACTACCTGGAAAGAGAGGCAGAAAATATTTCACTAAAATGATTAAGATTTTAACGCAAAGTTCTATTTTTAGTAGGGATGGAAGTCTCAAACCCAACACAAAGTTCTATTTTGAATAGAGATGGAAGTCCAAACCCAACACAAAGTTCTATTTTGAATAGAGAATGGAAGTCTCAAACCCAACACAAAGTTCTATTTTGAGTAGGGATGGAAGTCTCAAACCCAACACTTTTTTTACTTTTCGATTTAGAATTTGTTTTAAAGCTATAGCATTGATTATTGGTAGTTCTCTTCCGACATAATTAACCATACCCTAATTCATTTGTGTGCTTGTTTCTATAATATTCTTCACACAATTTCTTTTTTCTCCCTTTTGTATTTGTTGGTTTCCTCTCATAGGAAGATGTGCTGTATATCCCAGACTCCCACATGATGAATTCCAATAGAACAAAACCTGAGTTGAGAGAGTAGTCGGTAAAAATACATTTTCTTTACCTCTTTGACAAGTGGCAGCAAAGTAAAGTGTTAACTGTGTTCTACTTTTAAAGTCGTATAGTGTTGGTTCCATTTTATATATTTCCATCATTCTTTCCTGTATAGATCTTCTATTTAATCCAACTTACTATTTTCTAATACATTTATTTTTTATCTTATGTTTATTTTTTCCCAGATTTGAATTCTAGATTCAGGATTTGTAGGTAAAATGAAGATTCGGATTCGTAAAATAGTGGATTTGAACCAACTCTAACTTACCATAACAAACTACTCTCTAAGAAAAGAAATATTACCTCTTCCCCCTCCCTGGACGCCATGCCCGTGATGATCGTGTTGTCTTCGTTGAGGAGTATGGCCGCCACCCCGGCAAACATCTTCTTGAAGTGTTTCTGCAGCCGAGCAACATTCTTGCTGTTGCCGATTATCTCAAGAAGGTCCTCATCTCCCACAAAGTAGAACCTGAATAGACAAATATAGTTTGTTGAACACATATAGTGGATAAAAACAAATGAATCATAGTGCAGGGACCAAAATGAGAAATATGCGAGTCTTACAGACATACCTAAATAATAAATCCATTTATATAAAACACTTTTGAACACAAAACCCTCAAAGATGAGCTTTCACTACAGTAAGCATCAGAGTGTATGAGCCTGATAGATTGTTTTTAAAAATGTATTTTTAATTTTATCGGTGTATTAACACCTTTAACATCACTTAGGTCAGGATCCCTGCTATCAATTAACTTAATTTATTTTTTAATTATTTAAGCACTAAGTCGTCGTACTAACCATTCCAGTTAGACACCAAAGATGAAATAAAGTTAAGAAAAGTTTTGGAGTGTCTGCAAATTAAGAAAAACATTTAGGAGGTCCTAATAAGACTGTGTTAAATTTGTCAAGTTTTTACCTAGAAGTGTATTCAAGACCCTTATTTTTCATATAAAACACCATTAAATTTTAGGGTTTTAATGTGTGTTAGGATGTAATCTATTCGGGCAAATACAAAATTATGGCGTCATCTTACCTGGGAAAGGATGTCCTTTCCCTCTCGAGGTACTCTCCCAACGCCTTCTGGATCTTGCCTAGCAGGTCGGCCAGTCGCTCTAGGGCACGCTGGACTCCCGGGATGTTGAGCACATCCATCACCATTGGAGACTTGGTCACTTTTTTCATCAGACCCAAGAACTCTGAACTGAAAATAGAAAGATACATGACCATTTACACTAACGCTTTATCTTATAAGCTAAATCAGGGACAGGTAGCCTCTGGCCTTCATAGGCGTTGGGGTGCAGCCATTTCAAATATTTTGTCAATTTCGTTACTTAATTGTATATTTAAATTATATATTACCAAACGGTGTGCATTTTAAATGATTGAAATGAAAAAAAGTATAATATTAGAAATGTTACCTTTTGTCAATTCATTTATCTAAGTGTATATTTATCTTTGGTTGGTGCTTTATCACATTTTGACCAAATTTACTATACATGGAAACTGTGTGGCCTTATGAAGAACCTGTTAAGTGACAATGCCAATAGGTTTCCCTCCCCTGAGCTAAGCCAATGCATGACCTGTCACGGTACCTTTTAGGGTAAACAAAGTGTACACAACTAAGTAAAATAGCAAATGAGTTGGTAACAATTTTAGTACAGTACCGGTACCAAGTTAAATAAATATAAGAACTTTCAAGCTTACAAACAACACTAACCATCACTTCTAGTTTAATATTTTCAAAATTAAATAAACCTCAAATAAAATAGAACTGTACAAATTTCATATGCATAATAGTGTAAAATTCAATTGACCACAGCGAGATAGTGTACAAATTTAGTATAGGTAGACTCACCTGATACTCTGGAAACGTGATGTCTCTACCGGCAGCAAAACCTTGATGTCAGCACTGCCAGAGAAAATCCCCTCCAGATACACCCAGCGACGCTGTACATCGATCCATACATCAAACAAGGCGTTGATGCGGTTCAGCTTCTCTTCCCAGGTCAGAGCTTCTTCTTCAAACACCTGCAATATATATTAAATAATATATTGGTGTACTGTCTGTTCCGAGTAGCTTTTATATATGTTTTGTGCTGATAGAATCCGTTGGTTCAGAGCATGCATGTTTAATACAAGGGATTTTTTGAATCAAGTTTGTTCATCCTGAATCTACTTTGAGCAAGCTTCTCAAAAAATCTCCAGAGTAATGAGTAGGGTTGAGTTCTAGTTTAATTCAAGGAATACTTTTAAAACTTAACCATGTCAAAAAGTATTAAAATATAAGAAAATCATGTTTAAAAACTCATATGTAAGAAAACAAATAAAATATTATCAATTAAATTTTAAAAAAGTGTTATGAAAAGAGCATATGCCGACTGTACATTATACAAACATTATCCAGACAAGTAGGACAAAGAATAAACCAATAAGTCATCCATACCCAGACACATAATTCTAGACAAATAAATAGCCATTTACAGGTTGAATTTAATGAGCCTATAAAGCTGTCAAGCTCAAACCCATTTCTATTAAAGGTTTGAGCTCAAAATTCATGTTCTTACGGACCACTATTAAATATCACCAGCATGCAAAAAAAGTAATCAGAGATGTGGGTGTGCAAAGATTCATAAATTTCAATGTTGATATGAAAATTTATGTGTTTTGACTTTGCTTCAAAAAGAAATTTTGGCTTTTGCAATAACGAAACAAATCTTTGCCAAAGTAAGTTAAAATAAACATTTATGTTCATATGTTATCAGTCTGTGCAGTTTTATACATTAGTTATTAATGTTCATATGAAAAGAATTTTAAGTGATTAAATTAAATATTGGAATGATCATTTATACGGGTCTGCGAGCTTGTGTTTTCTCATTAAAGTTGATTATTTCAAAAAGCTCTCTTCAAGTAAATTCATAATTTTAAAATACTAAGAATATCATCAACAATTGTTGCTAGCCTGTGGCCAGGTCAGCTTAGTAAAATATAGAAAATAATATATATTTGATTATTTTAAAAGTCAAATAGTATATTTAAAATGTCACCAGTCAAAAAAAACATAAAATGTAAATACCACATATCTAAAATGTGTGCTTTTAAAAATGCTTTTTTTTTATTTAAATGTGTTAAGTTTGGTCATATAATTATTGCAATGTTGATCACCAATGATTTTAGAAAGTTTAACCAATATAATTATATAACTAGATAGTAACCAACTAATGCTGGTTCTTTAGTTGAATGTATTAATAAAAGTTTTAAATATCTTAAGTTGAAAGACAATCAATTTGTATTCTCAATGTTAAATTTATGATTTAACTGTAACTATACTTTTAGAAAGGGATCATGTAAAAATAGTAAAAATAATTATTCAAATATTTTGAGATGTATTAAGATAGTTTTATTTTCATTGCCTTGGCATGGAAATGCTACTTCAATAGAGGACAATTTAAAATGGACACAAATATTGAATTAGTTTACCAGTCAAAAGTAGTTTAACAGCTTTATCACGTTATTTATGTGAAGTTTGATATTATTTTAACAATTTGTTAAGTTACCAAATGATTTATAAGTGAAACTGCTGAAATCACCTAAATTAAATAGTCTAAACATACTTATCATTATTTAAAGCTCGAGATCCGAATACTTGCAGAGCCCTAATAATTTATCATAAAATAATATATTATAACCATTTTGCAAATTTATTTTTTAAAGGATTAATGTCTAAAGTGGTATAAATTAAGGCTGGGCCGATGCCGATTATTAATCCGATCATCGGCCGATTATCGCATAACCGGTGATTCCGATGATCGGTGTTTGAATCTCCGATTATTTATGCCGATTACTCAAAATGTGTGTGAATATTTTAAGTCCTAAAAAATAATATTTTATCTCTGCTTTCTCGTATGAGATCTTTGAATAATTAGCTTGTTCTTAGTGACTTAAGTTTGAAATAAACAGCACATCCAACATTCCAAACAAAATATATCAAAATAAATATATTTACCATAGGTCTTTTTCCAATTTATACACGTTATTAGAAATAAAAATACTCACAAGTAACAAATCTAATAATCACAAAATAAAATATTAGCAGATTAGTGTTGTTTTATTTCGATTTGTTAAAGATGCCTAAAAAATGAAACATCGGGCGTAATAATCTCGCTCATGCACACATTTTGTTTTAAATGGAAACAGTTTTTCTTTTAATGCAAGTACAAAACTTTCCACTGGCAGGGAATTTGTTTCGCTCATATTTCAATATGAATTGAATTAGTATATATTAATATTTAAATTTTACATTTTCTTTAATAGTTAAAAGTAAATTAAAATAAGTTTTAAAGTATTTCTTTAAAAAAAAACACGAAAAATAACTTTCGTTGCACATTATGTTATTTATTATTTATTTTATCATATTGAAGTAGAGATGGGCAAAATCGTTCTTTTAAATGAACGATTCATTGTATCTGGTTCAGTTCAATGATCCGTTCATTTTGACCCGTTCACCGTTCATTCGATTTTCTAAAGGTAGTTTTTATTTAAATGTAGTTAAAACAATGTTATTTTTCATTAAGATTATTTAAATTGTTAATAAAAAGATCGGATTACTGTTTAAAAATGGTGATGCCTTTTTATTATACTTTTTTTTAAAAAACCACTTATTTCTATACGATATTAATATTTAGTAGTTAAATTATGATGGAATGCTTTGTAGAATCACAAAAACCTATGTTATGATATATCTAAATCACAATTCACAAAAATATTACGATTGTTAAAAATTGTTTAATATTGAAGCCATATTTTAATAGACATTGGATGTAAAAATTCCTATTTCATCTAAAAACAAAATAGATGTAGGCCTATTCTCCTTGTGTGCAAAAATATGTGTGCCTTGATTATTTTTTATCATTAAAATTAAATTTAAATTTGCTGATTATGATTTTTCTTTGTCTAATGAAAGGGTCAGTAGGCCTATTTAATCATAAATGTGAAATCATATTTTAATTATCTAACATGTACCGGTATATTTGCTATTTATTAATGTGATTTGTTTTTGTTTAATGACAGGTTCACTTGTCCTAACAATAACAATATAAAATAATAATTAAACAACCTTTACATTTTAAAAGTTTCTATTTAAATGTTATTAAAACAAAACTATATTGGACATTATAAAACTAGTAAAAGTAACTTTTTTTTTGCTTTAAGGGTCATTTTACTTTATACACTTATTAAAATTGAAAACAAAAATAATCGGCATCGGTGATCGGCCTAATCGGCAACAAATGATCGGCATCGGACTAATCGGCAAAATAGCTGATCGGCCCAGCTCTAGTATAAATATGCACTATATATTTTTTTCGAGAATAAAAAATTTTTTAAAGAAATATTTTAACCTTCAATTCAGTTTCTGTAATATTTCATATATTCAATTTGGCTTTACTTCAAGTTTAAAAAAGTTGACTTAGCAAACCTAAATGAGAAGGAAATATAATATTGCACAAAGATGCCACTAACCTTGTAGTAGGGAGAGAGCTTCATGGCAGCCACCGAGTTGATGTGTTCCTTCACCTTGTTGAAGAGGTCATCCCAGCCTCTGATCAGTTTGCATTTGTTTTGATAGTTGATCAGATCCAATTCGTAGTTCTGCCATGACTCGCGTACCTAGTATGAGTACAGGAATGTTAGCAGCATACACACATGTATATCGTAAGAGTAAACGTATTTCTTCCTCTCTTCCCCCCCTGATGCCACCAGGGTGTGTCAAGTAAAGATTCCTTGTCTTCATGTAGGTGTGGTCACATTGCCCCGATGAGATGATGTGGTTATAATCATAAATCTATGGTTCCAGTAGAAGTCTTAAACCTAACATAAGCCTAATTAATCAGATCATGATGACCATAGGAATAATTCCCCTTTAGGAAAAATACCTATGGTACCACCAGGAATCAAACCTGGAACCACTAGATTTGGAGCCGGGAACGCTGACCATGAGACCAAGAGGCCAGCCGTAAACATATTTCTCATACTAGTAATTTGACACAATCTTAAAAAAAAAGATATAAAGCAGAGAAATGTCATTAAAAATTCTGTATCGAAAGGCATTCCAAGATAAAAATTAATTTAAAATAAGAATTACAAACCTTGTCAATTTGTTTTCAAATAGAGGTGGCTATTTAAATTCTAAAAACATTTTCTAATTTGACAATTTTTATATTTTCTTTTATTTGCCCCTTTTTTTATAGGTGTATATGAAGCAATTATGTAAAATCAAATATCTAGAAATCTACAGTATATGAAAGGTCATTAATGTGAAAAGTGTGTAGAGGAGACTGAGGGAAAAATGAGGACAAATAGAAAATAATGAACTAAAAGGAGGTAATAAAAAATTAATTGATGATCATGAGGGAGCGAGGTTAAGGAGGGAGGGGCGGGGGTATGAAGATATGGACCATCAAGATGGAAATATCTACACCAGTGGGCAGATGGCCTGAATGTTAAGCTCATACAATCTGGCTGAACTATGACCAGGTGTAATGAGGGTGTGTTTTCTTAGATGTTTTCCCAATCTCCCTTCATACAAATAATTTCCCCTACTCATTATTGTAACTAAGTGTGTAGAGCCCAGACAGATAATAAGATGCATAGAATAAGAAGAGTAATATTTCTGGCCATGATAAACTTGCCTGCTTGAGGAACTCTTCCAAGGCCATCTCCCCCTGTGCCACTACAATGATGTCCTTGACGATAGACTCGTTCTTCTGGAGGTTGACGTCCCACACTTGGCCCAGTGTCAGGTCGGATAGCACCCAGTTGACACGTAACTGCTTCATCAGAAGCTTCCAGTGGCGCTCCTTCAGCGCATCTGATTTGAGCTCCACAATCATCATGTTCACCTAGTGACATATTGCTTCGTCTTAAATATTGCAAATTATTAAAATGTTGACTCAATACAAGGTCTCAAACCAAACATTAACATTTATATGTCTAATGCCAAGATCGATTTATAATGACAAGATCTGGGAAGTAGTGAAACTAACAACAATAGTAAAATGAAATTTAATTTGTAAATTGTAATAATACTTTAACAATCTATCGATCTACTACAAGCCAGAGAGCTAAAGTTAAATTATATTTTAAGGATGTCAAATTCGATTCCATGATACCCTTGGTTCTTAATGGTATCAAAAGTATTGAAAATTGATCTTAAATCACGATTCTTTGCTCTCAAGTCTTAGCAAATGTTTAACAATGAGGAGATCCAGCAGATAAATGATTTTATAATAAAGGAAATTGATGATAAAGAAAGATTTAATCAAATCAATAGATTCAAATTTAATTAAGAAAGCCCACATAGGGAAAAAGGAAAAATGTGGGAAGAATCCAATTCATAAAGGTGACTTATTCCTTACTTCTGTCTTCTATAATAGAAAAAGTCACACACATTGAAACACAAATAGAATATTATTTCGGAATTGTTGAACTTCCTAAAATAGGAAACCAATTTCTTCCAAAGATAACAAAATACCTCAAAAAGTGAAAAACATACCTTGGTGTACCCTTGCATTAGTTTCTTGACATACTCGTAGGAGGAGTACTGTCTCAGCCGGGCGGGCAGCTCCTTCAGCTGCGCCATGAGCGTGTCTAGCTGCTGTCGCAACTTCCTGGGCTGAACCGACAACCAAGGCTTCTCTCGGATCTCGTCAATCTGCGCCCATATGCGAGACAGTTCCGACCACACACCTCGTAGGTCCTGTAGCTCTTCAAACACCACTTGCATCCTATCCTCACTCGTGCTCACACCGCCTGAAACCGCAATACAAGCATCGTACAACAAATATTTAAAGGAAAACACTTTTCACTTTTTAAGGTACATTTTGTTGTATATGGAAGCAGGTACAGGAAAGATTGATAGAAATATATAAAAGGAAACCAACACAAAATGACTTTTACATAGGGATGGATGGGAATTACTTATTTCGAGATGAGAATGGGATGGGAAATTGGTCAAAATATCGGGATTAGGGATGAGAAGTTTTAAAATTACCCTTTAGAATAATCGTGGATTTAAAATATATTGATTTCTTAACTAATATGATAGGACTTGTTAAAGCTATATTATTAAAACCCTCTTCAGTGGCTGCATGGTCTAAGGCACAAGTCTCGTAATAGACTAGACTACCGATGATGGGGATATTTAGTTAGAATTTGGCCAGGTGGTTTTTCCTAAATGGTTTCCCACTCTATCCGCGCAAATGCAGGTACACCTCTAAATTCAAAAGAGCCCTCATAAATGGTTGAATTCCACTCATTTCTGCACCCCTAAAGAAAGAAGAATATATCTGTCCTTCAATAAATTGTTCAAGCTCTTTCACTTGCTGACCCCAACAAATAACTGTTGATAGACAGAGCACAATAAGTTACGTGCCTCCCAACTTGTTTGTCTCTCTACAAGTGGTAAAATAACCCCCTCCCCATCCCCCCATCCCAGCCACCAAGTTTGCTAGATAACAAAGAAGAAGACTGTATACCAAAGAGATTAAGAGTGATGAGTAAGTAGTAACTGCTAGAACATGAGGGCATGTGCCCTTTGTTTTGTTTCATCGAGCATTATTCGGGAAAGGGTCAATCCCGCCTTACCAAAGGGAAAAGATAAATTCCTGACATTTTCCCAAGGGTTCGGGATCCCGTACACCCCTACTTTTACAATTAAAAGATGATCATAGTTTACAATTAACATTGCTGCCGCTGGACAAAGAAGTAATGGCTACTTCTAAGAAAATAGATTGTTATCACCCAATGCCTTAGACCCTAAGTTTCATTCTATCAGAACTCATCAGGAGGGTTTGTGAAAACCAACTTCCTAAGAGAGGAAACTAAAACAAAAGGGAGAAAAAATGATTGGTAAAAAATGTCCAGTGGCAGCAATGTAGAGTGTGAACTGTATTCTTCTTTTCATTATAAAATCCATATTGTGTTCGTTCCCTTTCATACGTTTTCTATTCATCTTAACTGTACCGGCTGCCATTTAAAACAAAAGATGAGATTCAGTCATTTTACCTGGATCCTGCAGCTCCAGCGCTTCCTTAGCCTTCGCCACGTTGTCTCTTTCCTCCTTGAGGCGAGCAAACTTGCTCTCGTATAGCTGCAGGTGTTGCAAGGCTTCATCAGGTCGTAGATGGCCTTCCACTGGCTTGCTGCGCTCCCACTCATTCATAAAGTCAATGGTTCGAGTCTCTACCGCCTTGTCTTCCGCCACAATTTTCATCTGTAGACTGGCCACCTAAGAGAGGACATGGAAACAAATAACATCAAATAACGGCAGCAGATAACTGTGAAACAAATAACATCAAATAACGGCAGCAGATAACTGTGAAACAAATAACATCAAACAACGACAGCAGATAACTGCGAAACAAATAACATCAAACAACGACAGCAGATAACTGTGAAACAAATAACTTTAGAAACAATGAAATTGGATATAGGTTAAACCCACAATTTTACAAATTCTAATCATTTTAACTTGAAATCCCGAATAATATTAAGAACATGAGAGTAGATAGGAATATAAATTAATGATAGTGTTCAGTAATGAAGTGGACTGTATAATGTTTGGGTGGTCACAAAAAACCCTGTGCACACAAGGTTTAGTTGATATAATATTTGTGAAATAAGCATGTGTGTACATGTCATCTAGCAATGCTCGAAATGTTTATATGCTGACATATTAAAAGTGGAAATGGCTAACGAAGGACTCAGATAAGAAACAAAAGTGACAAGACGAAACAGTTTGATCGCTCGCTGATCGAGATGCAAAAGGCGAGTGGCTGAAACAAAGGTAAAAATCTGCACACCCTATAGATACAAAGTTGTTGGCACTAACACACAAAACATTACCAACAATTCAAATTATAGTTAGTTTCATTAAAACATTCCACCAAGTGTTAAATTAATAGTCTGGGGTCTGGCTGATCAGTTTTTCCCATGATTATTTCAGCACTTAGCCATGAATAAGCAGTATTAGACCTATAAAACAAATTTTTTGTAAAAATTTTGAAAATAACATTTATATTAGTTTTTTAAACTCGAAATATACTCAAGTGGTTGTAGGAGTTTGAGTATCCCATTCCTAATTAAAATAATAAATAATAAATAGGACTAAAGAAAGAAAGGATATTTACATGCCAGAACTTCTCTTAAATATTTTCCAGTGCAAATTACTAGAAAGTGAAGTGTAATATATATTTACTTCTCGCTGACCAGTTAATCAGTTGTTAGTTCCATTTTATATGTAAGTAAAATTAGTTTCTTACGGCCTTAAAAAGCCCATCTCACAGCCATTTACCTGGGGTGGGGGGGAATTACACTCAAACAAGAAAACATCAAGTGCATTTTTTATAAATTATTCACATGACTATCTAGCGAAATTTAAATCAGTTTAATAGATTTTAAAATGATTATTTTTAAACTTTGGTGTATTTTTTTGATAAGGTAACAACTTATCTCAATTCCCCTATCTATTTTTAAGGTAAAATATATAAATATGCTTCACGATGTGTCTCCTAGATCGAGCTGCACTATCTACCAAGTTAGGTATTATCCATGGTGTAAGACGGGCTCTTAAGCTTTTTTATCAGTAAGCTCTACTCCCTATTTAGGTTCCAAACTATTTATATTTTATTATAAAGTTTCATTTTTACATATGAAAATGTGTATTATCAAAACAGAACTGTTTGCAGATCCCTAAGTAATTTAAAATTAAAATTAAAACAATGTTTATTCATATCCCACCTGAGTTTGAATGGAGGAATCTTTGCGCTTAATGATTTCATTGAAGGCTCCCCATTCACCCTCAATGTTATCCACATGCAGCCATGAGTTGGGAAACTGGAACCGTTGACGTTCCAGGATTCGTTGACCTTCTCGGTACATTTCAACCTAGTTGGGAAAACAAAGTATTTAAAATTATTCCATTTAATTTTCCTTTATGCTAGCCAACAGTCGAGATCTATAACACGTAAGCACTGATAAAATACAGATCACAAGGCTTACATCATATCAAGTGTTTAAATTTTTACTTACGTGATTTAACCATGAGTTGCTATAAAACTGAGTGTTTAAGAGAAGGTTTTTAAAATAATGTACCTGCTTCTCCCATGCCTTCATCTTCCTCTTAAGTGACTGGACATATGTTATGAACGTGACAGCATCAGAGGTGCTGGCTGCCTCTATTGACTGTTGTTCTAGCTCACTGCGAGACTGTGAAACAAATAAAACATACATTTACCATACATTTATTTTAGAGTTGGGTAAAGTCTACTAGTTTATGAATCCGAATCTCGAATTCAAATCTCCAATTTACCTTTGAAACCTGAATCCGAATCTTGGAAAACATTGCAAATATAATAGGAAATATAAATTTACATTATATACATTAGTTTTTGAAAAAAAAAATGTTTTAAAGATGTAATGCTTGAATCTGAAATCAAAAATGTCTTGATCAGATGGGAGAAAAGAAATCTTGATCTCGTCTCAAAAGTTTAAAAATAAATCCCAAGAGTTCAAGAAATTTGAAAAAATAGAAAAAGAAATAACTGCCCTAAGAAATGTCTAAGCCAACAAAGAATTTATTATTCCTATTAATAACATGGACCCAAATATAGGCAGCACTTTTTTCTCTAAAACAGCCTTCGTTAAGGAATGTTTTGGTTATAAATATTGTTTGTCAATACCAATATTTGACATTATAATCTGTTAAACCACAAATTTAAATTATAAATGGTATGTATTGCAATTATTACCATTTTATAAATCACATTCAGAATGTGTATGTTACATTTTAAGTAATTGAATGAACTATAAGATAATCCAAAGCAAGTGCTAGTCCAAATGTCAAAAGAAACTCTATAAACTCTCCTTTAATAAACATGATTTACATTTTTGTCCTTTCAAAAGTTTTCTTGTCTTTCAGTCTGGTTTCAGAGGTAAAGTCAATTCCACCGTTGACCTGGACCGCTTGTTATTCATATACTGCAGATTGGTCTACCCCCGAGAATGTTTTTCTTTGAGCCCCGTGCTAATGACCTACCTTAGAAACTTGCGTGTGAAACTGTGACATGTCATTGCCAAGAAGAGACCCAAACTTCCCTAAGGTCTCCTTATGCCACGAGTCATACTTGAGAGAAACTTTACTCTGCACCTTGGCATAATCTATCACAACTGGTCCAAACTCTCGGCGAGTATCAGATGTGTCAAAGGTTGTTCGCGTTTTCCTAAAAACAAATTTTCACGTATTAAAACTCTAGTTATAAAGCTAGAACATATGTTTCCTGTTTTTCATGTATATATATTTGATGTTTAATAATTAAAACGCTAACAAACAAACAAACAATATTAAATTAAAACACAAAACTAAGTCAATGCATTCAAGATGAGTTGCACACTTTAGAATTATTATTAGCACCGCGTCTTACTACCCGTTTGTGCTATACGCACTTACGCTAATGTGTAATGGTAGGGTGAGTGTGGGATGAAATGGAGGATCTACAGTTTAACATGGGATCCAAACCACGGTGGAGGCCTGGCATTCCACACATCCACAAGTTGTGATTAATACACATCTTGTCAGAGGTGAAGGAAGGGTTTGGCAATCAGATAAATCTGTGCCGGGCCCGAGGATTGATTCCCGGACCCCATCACATAAGTTTGACACCTTAACCCTAGACTGCCAGGTCACCCTCAAATTTTAGAGGAAAAAAAAATTAATTAATTTCAACTATCCTATGATAATCAATTGTTTGCAAATATTAGTTCCTTTTTGTTTATTGATGCTTTGATTCAATACTTATTTTTTTAGATATGTACATATAAAACTCTTCCATCTTCCAGAATTAAAAGTCAGAGAAAATAAGGGGGTCTTATATGTGAGTATGTATGTTACGCATAAAAATATTAAAGAAAGCAAATTATTTTCTAACACACAGATCATACTTTTAGAAAATTTACTATCTCAAGTTTGAATGTCTCAGGGTTTCAAGTTTACCCTGTGCTTAAATCCATTACTGAAAAATCCAAAACCACCAAAATTAATGGACACACTATACAAGTTAAAAGGTTAAAATAATTACATACTTGATATCATTGAGACACTTCATCCAAAGAGTAATGTCCTCTCCCAGCCTGCCATAGAGATTGTCTTGTTGAAGATCCCACAGTGATTGGTAGCGCAACCAGTCATCAACATACTTGGAGATCTAAAAAGAAAAAAAAAGAAAAATATGCTTACAGGATTTAAAGAGTCTTTTTAAACATTCTGGATTATAAAAAAATTGTTTTGTGTATCACTAAATTAATAGGTCTTGTCAACAGGGACACCCAAAGAGTGGATTAAATGGGAAAGATTTTTTTCCAGGCCATTGCTCAGAATATAGTTTAATAAATGAACAAAATCTTTTACTTTTTTTTATGAGGACTTTTCTCACCCGGCATTATTCCAATAGGTGACCTAGGGTATAAGATAGGACCATAGTGTAATTCATCAAGGTGTCCACTACCTTTCGAGATGAATTAGTAGTACATACATTAAAAAAATAAAATATAAAAGATAAATAGCTTAGGGACCTGCATCAATGATCTTATGGTCTAATGCGTATCTCTTGTGTTGGACTGAATTGTTGGTGAGGGGGACATCAGGTTTAAATCTAAGTCGGATGTGTTGAGGATGGTTTCCCTAAATAATTTCCCACTCTCTCCCCATTTAAATGTTGGTACATTTCACTCAAAAATGTTATTTTATCCATCCCTATTCCGTTTGCTCAATTCACATATGTATATAGATAGCATACACGAGTACTAAATCGAGATGGGAGAATAAAAACTTAGAAATATGTTGTGACTTCAAAAAAAAAAGTATTAGAATAAAAATACATAATCGCCTGCTTAAATAAGTATGACCATGTAAAAAATAAATAACCAACCTCTTTGATTTTCTTATCGATGGCATCATAAGCAGACTCTAGCACGTTAAAGCCTGCTGGAAGCTTTGTGAGCAGGTTGCGGTAGGTCTGCAAGGTGGGGCGGTCCAGCCCAACCTGGTATCTTGAGCTCTGGAGTCTGGTCTGTGATGTGACAATGGCTTGCCAAGCAAACAGCTGTTGCATTATTTGGAACCTTGCCTCCTCGAGACTCGGATACACATACATGATCTGGTTCGTGATACGCACCTCATGAATCACTGTCTGAACCTGTGCACATATTCCAAAAGTTTAGTGGATATTATTAAAATCACAATCAGAGCATTTCATTTCAATTCATTCCATTTATTTGAGGAGCACTTTCTGAAACGACTGATTATATTAGCACACAACTTATAAACTAAGTTAAATCTAGAACAAACAAAACATCCAGTCCCAGGCCTTCAATTCATTGCTGTGAAAGGGGAAACCCACAAATTTTTCGGCCATGAAAGGAATTGAGCCTGGGACTCTTAGCTCAATAGACAGACACGCTACCGAATGAGCAATGGTGTCGGTCTCACAATGAAATGAAGTGAGACGAGGATAGCAGGAGGAGGTGTTTTAAAGGTAAGAGACCTACTATGGAAAAGACAAGTGGCCCTGAAGTGTAAGGATGTGTTGTATGAGGTGTACATTGTACCCATAGTTACATATTCAGAAGAAACATGGACATTGAGTGTAAAAACGACTAGAAAGGTCATGATATTAAAGTTTTTGAGATATATGTGCAGGCAAGAGTTGGCATACAAAGAGTAAGTTACACGAGATAGTAGATGGAGCATGGGTGTGATGGTTTGGATACATAGCAAGGATCCCAAGGAGAATTATGGATTGTATGTAAGTAGGTAAAAGACAGGAAGACCAAGTGATGGGAAAAGCAAATAACAGCAAGTGTAAAATTGAGAGAAGCTGAGAGGTTACCTGAGGGTCACCTCCAGGCTTGTGAGTGGGCTGAACTGGAGCGTCAGTATCCATGCTCAAGTCAATCTCTTTCTTCTGACCATTCAGAGCGTTGGTCCAGGCCTGGACACCGGCTTGCAAGCGAGCAGCCAGATTTTTCTCCACCTGCACAGACAAAACAACACAATCAGACAACATTCAATTATAAGTACATATTAAATAAACGAATGAATGTAGATCAGAGTTAAAACTAATCTAGAACTAAGTCTAACCCTCACCATAAAATAAAGATACATATTATACTAGAGATCAAAAAGTTCACCTTTAAAACAAAACCTATCAGAGTGATATTTAAAATTAACCCCTTCATTATGCTAAATCTTTGTTTAATAGCTTGAATTGATTTTGAATCAAATGTCATATATTGAAATATAATGAAATAAAACGATAACCACTAAAAATCTCGACTTTTAAATTGAAATTTTAAATTAAAACTTTGTTGAATCAAAATCTGGGCCCAATCCTCCAACCTAGATTTTATTCTATCAGAACTCAACAATTGCCTCAAGGAAGAAATCAAAAGACACATATGGTAGAAAAAGGAAATTGGTAAAAAAAATATGACACTTCGATAGGAACATGTAAAAGGAACAAAAAATCTAAGAACAAAGACAGGAAAAGGACATTGGATGTGAATGTATATTTCTTTGAGGAAAACCTTTTGCTCAAATAGGTGAAAAGAGGTTTTCTTTAAAGATAAGTATTCAGATTCAGAAATTTGAATAGAATATGTATATCAGTAGATTCTGATTTAAAATATTCAACAACCCATTATCTTGATTATGTTATTATTTTAATGAGCCAGTGTGGTTGCTATAATTTGTGCTCTTAAGCTAGATTGACTTTAATAAAAACAACCAACCAGACCCTGGGATCCAGGACAACAAAAATTATCTATGAGAGATTTAAAATTAATTATTCATAAGCACTTACGATAAAGTTAAACTTTAAATTCTAATCGAAAAACTTATGAACGTGCATTTTAAAACGTGTAATAACATGTAGATGCTTGTCATAGCAGTTTACCTCCTCATCAAGTCTAGTGACCCAGATGTGCAGGTTGGAATACTGCCGCAGACTTAGGTCATCCACGGCATGCTGGATCTTGGCCAGAATGTCTGCAAACGTGTTTGCTGAATAGGGACATGTCTCCAGTGAGCGGACGTCCACATCTAGCTGTTCCTCCACTACCAGCAAGTCCTCCACCTTTTCTTGGAAACTGAACACAATCTCTGCCAGCCGCTGTACGTACGGGTCCAGCTTGTAGCTCTCCCACACCAGGGCTATGCCCTGAAACATCATAGAGATGGTCAATTTCTAGAGCTGTGCACCAAAGTACTAGCTAAAGGTAGGGAGGACATAATGATGTAAGTGCGGCAATGAACTTTCAAGTTTCCAATGTCGTAGAGCAATTAAGTAGGTAAGTGTACCAAAGTTACATTTTCAAATATTCTTTTTCTTTCGCCATGGCTTTGTTTATTTTACCACTAAAAGCCATATTTTTGTATTGTTTTTATCAACATGTTTTACTGCCTGTCCATGTTACATGATAATTACTCTAATGGTACAGGTAGGAAGCATTTAAGAGGTAATCTATCTGCAGTTGCGTGGAAGGAGTAGGAAACTATTTAGGAAAAACCACCTTCAATAGACCTGAGCGGGATTCAAACCTAACACAATATTTGACTTTAATTTTAGGAGAGGCAAGAAGGAACTCTGGCATTACTTTTAAGTTATGAGACATAACATAATTGTCAGCCATCCCAGTGTTTATTATCAAATTATAAATCCGCACATTGGACTAAACGAACCAACGCCAGCCCTTCAAGATTTCAAAACTTACTTCTGCAACCAACATCTGCACTTCTCTTCGCATTCCAGCCACTAGTGGTATAATGCTGGCCTTGTCTTCAATCTGAAACAAAGTTACAATAAATCAGGGATCAAGATAAACGCCTAAAAATTATGATAAAGTAATGAAGTATAATTGTTATAAAATAAAGTATAAATGTATTTAGATAGAGCCAAAATGTATCCTCTCTTGGCAAAGTTATGATGCAAGCTTTGATAATAGCTGTTACAAATTATAAATAAAAAATTTATTTTTCAACCCCTAACTCTTTTTATTTCTTGTTTTTTTTTCTTGTTTACATTTTTTAATAGAGGGTGGGAATACTCTTAAAACACCAAATTTGTAAGAAAAATTAAGTTAAAGCCAATAATCTAGACCTTTCTTGCTATTTTCTGGGAAATTTCGTCAAAATCAAGTATTTTTTTTAAGATCAAATTTAATCAAATGAAATCATACTATTCAAGTGAAATATATAAATATACTTAATTTTAAGTAATGTATCTACCTTCTTATTTATTATGTACAAGATAGGATCTAAATATTCTTAAATACTAGACCTAACCTTTTATTTTAATAACGTGTCTTAGCACCTGTTCAGGTTAAACACATAAAATAATTACTCTAATGGGGTAGATATGATCAAGAAATCATTTTAAAGGTAATCTATCCACATTTTCATGAAAGGAGAGTGGGGAAACCATTTAGGAAAAATCACCCTCAGTAGACCTGACTAGGTTTTAAAACCAGATCCCGCCATCAGTATGTACGTCCAACATGAGTGTTGACGCCTTTGACCCTTCAGCCACTTAAGTGGACTACAAAAATCATCTTAATTGTTTAAGAAATTTAAAAGTGTAAAGAAAGGACATTTTTACAAAATCTAAAATTTACCTTTAGTGAGGTATTACAATAATTTATCCATACTCCATATACATGAGAAAAGTAAAACTTTAATCCCAAGTCAATAAATAACTTACCTTAAAGGAACGACATTGCTTATTAAGTTGAAACAAACTCGTGCACGAGTATAAAGGCTGATAAAGCCAATAAATCGAATAAAACATTTAAAACAATTTAACATAGCGAAACAAATAAAGCAGGGGGTTAGTCACAACAGTCACAAGGCCCAATATACTTTATTTTAAAAATAAGCATTCTTCGGCCAGCCAGTTCTTAGGTCAGTAAAAGAATAAAGGAATTATTCACAGGGGCACATCAAAAAACACTAAAAATAGGTTGAGCCTATTTTTAGGTTTCAAGTGTCAACAAACTAAATGTTTGGACTAAATAGTAAATACAAGGACACTGGTAAAGCAGCAGAACCATAATACACAACTTCCGTACTACATTTAGACATAATTTACAACTATATAAAGCAAAACAATTGCCAAGTTAAAATAATTTCAAAAAGTCATCTCATTGCTGCATCATACAAGAAAGTAAAACCAGCAATTGGTTAACGGCTTGGAAATATATTAAAATTATGCGGAAACACTCAATTTCATTTGAGTGAAAGGGAAGGAATCTCTGGCACCGCATCTTTCTACCCATTTGGGTTAAACGAATATGTGCTAGCTATACTAATGTGTCAGGGATTAGCAAGGTTAAATTTAGAAGAGTTGCACCCACATTTTCATGGAGGGATATTGGAAAACCGTAAAAAAAAACCTTAGTGCACATGAATGGGATCAAACCCCACCCCAATCTTCCTGTTTTTGGCAGTCTAATATAGTGTGAGGATGATGCCTTGGACTATGTTGCCACCAAAGCTGGCAGAAGGAATCTAACATGAAAGGATAGTAAGGTTGTACTCGATAGAAACAAACTTCTTTCTTTATTTTTTATAGTTGGGTTGAATCCACTATTTTGTTAATCCAAATCTTGAATCCGAATCTTCATTAAACTTTCAAATCCTAAATATTGAATTTGAATCTGACTCTTGGAAAAAAAATTATCAACCTAAGAGGAATCAAATCCAAGGTAAGCTATTAAGTTTAGCTTGGCCCAAAAACGCAAACCTCAATATCTTGCCCAGCCTTCATTGAGAGATTCAAAGAGCTCAACCACATACATGCACACTATGCAGCTGCCACATACAGAGCCCTATCATGCCAAATAATAAAGTTGTATGAAAATAGTTATGTTGAGGCCACACATCCTGCACAATCCCTCGATACCCAAAAACACTTTTAAACGTTGAAATATGTACCTATCCACTGTGTATCTTCTAGTAACATTTTGTTATTTAATAGCGATATGTCCGTTTTAATTTATATATTGACATTAAATTATATTCATTAGAATAAAGTAAAACATTATATTACTAAATACAGCTGATTATCACTTTATTTCATACAGAGAAACTATCAACTTGTAAAGCCACAGAGAGATTTGTGGATGAATATAAGACTATATAAGATACCGCTGTATGAATAAAAATTGAAAAAAATTTGGAGACACTTTAGAAATGATTCTAATCAATTGTAATGAAAGAGAATATTAGAAAATATAAACTGGATAATAGAAAATATAGACTATGTTTATGTATTTGGAAGAAAGGTGGATAGAAAACACATAAAAGGGAACAAATACAATATAGATTTTATAGTGAAAATAAGAACACAGCTCAAACTTTACATTGCCGCCAGTAGCCATATTGTGTTTGTTCCCCTTCATATGTTTAATAACTACCTTTCCTGTATCCTCTTCCAAATACATTATACAAAATACCTAAATAAATCGAAAAAAGGTTTACCTCAAAGAAAAATATAGATTATGTTAAGTGAACGTTTGGTCATTTCCAAGGTATAAAATCTTCCATTTAAAAAAAAAATGTTAAAACTGGTTGATAAGAATTTCAGGAATTATTGTCGAAATTGCTTCATGTTTTAAACATCTAGATCAAGACAAATGCTAGCAGTTATTTAGTATAGTTTAAATAGTGTTAAACAAGTTTTCAATTAAATGTCGACAATCTTTTAAATACAGTTTATTAAAGATGGTAGCAATATAGAGGCAATTCTTAAAGAAGGGAAACTTACACATCACCATGATAGAGAGAGAGACAGATAGACAGGCCATTAAAAGCAAATGGTTCAAGGACTAAAAAATATCATTAAGATAGAGCAGGCAGATGCTTCACAATCAGTTTGCGACTTCTACCTTGAATGATGGGCTATTGAGGGAGCTCCGGTTTGTTAGCTAAACCAGTGGAAGGGAAACCAGAAGAAACAAAAACACTCCATTAAATATGTGGTAATCTAAATTACAACAATTATTTAACTAGTTATTTATTACCACGTCTTACTACCCGTTCAGGTTATACACTTAAGTACTAATTACACTACTGGATTAATAATTAGGAAGGTTGAATTTAGAGGAAGTGAACCCGCATCTGCGTGGAGGGAGAGTGGAAAACCATTTAGGAAAAAAACCACCCCCAGTTCACCCGACCGAGATTCGAACCTCGATCTCCCCGTCCTCTGTGATTTAACTAGTCAAAACTTCTAAAAACTAATGAAATGAGGACGAACTTTGCCTTTTATTTTTATGTGTTTCTTTGCACAATGTTTTCTAACTACTATTATAATTATTTAGCCATTGGGGCCACCTCATTGTTAAAAACTTAAAATATTTTCTAGTTTAACAACTAGGACAACGATTAAATAAAAGATTTAAATAAGTGGAAATTGAAAAAAAAAAAAANAAATAAACTAATTGGTGAGAATTGGTGTGAATAAAGGTTAAATGGGGAAAGAAGAAAGAATATGGGTCAAATCCAATGAAAAGACAACATCTACCTTTTCCCCATTTAAACACACACATACACAGAAATAAATAAATTTTAATATTTGGGCATTGTTGCCTGTATTACTTTTAGAAAACAAAAAAAAAAGAAGAGAAAATAAACTTTGAACAAACAATAACCTAACCCATTTTTGAATTAAAAATGGTAGAAATTCTGTGTTAGATTATTTTTGGTGTAGTAATGTATTCTCCTAACCCATTTTGAATTAAAAATTGTAAAAATTCTGTGTTAGATTATTTTTGGTATAGTAATGTATTCTATCTATTATGTCTCTCAGCCCTTTCTCTTAAACGGGCGTGAACCAAGACGATTCATTGCAATAAGTTATTGTTATTGTAATGCCGTATATGACTCACTGTACAATGAACCACTGTACTTTTATCCAGTCCAAATAATTTATATTGAAGCTGATAGATGGAGCTACCAGTTCAATGCTATACTATAGCCAAGAATTGAGTAATAAATGAGTAGTGAAAATAGTATAGAGGTTCTAAATGTGCGCCAGGGAATGTGTCAAGGAGGTTGGAGACATTTCTTCACAAAAGGGTGAGTCAGTTGCCAATGTTTAAGTTGAGAATTGAAAATGCTCTCAATATTTTTGAGGTATACTGAGCAGTTTTGAACCTTGAATTCCCTTTTGGTGACTTTGCTGTTAAAGACTGTGGCCAATGGGTGAATTGCACAAGTGTTGCAGCAGGAATACTCACAAGAGTATGATCCTTTGGTAGTCTGTTTATTTTCAGATAATCTCAAGGTCGTCTGGAAGTCTAAGACAGCCTAGAATATTGTGGAAATTGGCAGTCCATTACAAAGTAACTCCTGGATGGTGTAGGTTTGGGTTTAGCTAGTATCCTTTTTTTAGAACAGTTGCATATTCAAGGCAGGGCATCACAGCTTAGCTGAGAAATTTGTCAACTATAGGATAAAATGAGGCACCCACCGCATGTTGGACAACACAGGCAAAGAAGAGGAGAGGACCGATAGAGAACTTGCTCTTTGTTAAAAGACGAGATATGGAGAATTGCACTCGCTTCCTTTGATATCACGTTCAATTAAATTGTGAATTTCATAAAAGTGACTAAGCTAAACCAAAATATTCCTGAAATTCAACTTAAGAAAAATAATTACTTATTTAAACGAGCTCGCCATGATTATTCCTGTTCCCTAAAACATTACTTCTCACTAATTTTTCTTTTCTTCTGGCTACTAGTTATAATCATAAAATTTTAACAGTAGTCATCTAATTCGGACTTCATATCCAATGCAAAAGGGAGAATTCTCGCCATCTATCTTTCAAGGCTATACCTGGATTGGCGTCAATATGCGGTCATTGCATCAAGACTTATTTCTCCGTCAGTCTGCCTATATTTCCTTCAGTATGCTGTGCTACCCTACACTACTTTCAATAAGTGACTGATCTTAGAGTGACGTTAACTCAGTGTGGACCTGTATGAGAACGTAGTGTGGGAAGTATGCTGAAATATTAAAACTTTATTTGTTTCCATGTGTGTGTGAATTTCTACTATAAAATATACTTTTTTTACACATCGCATCTTACTACCCAATCGGGTTATACACTTATGTACCAATTACATCAATGGGTTAGGGATTAGGAAGGTTGAATTTAGAGGAAGTGTACTTGCATTTGTGTGAAGAGAGTGGGAAACAATTAAGGGAAAAAACTCTTCAGTACACCCAATCGAGATCAAACTCTGATCTCCTCATCAGTGACAGTCTAGTCTGTTGCGACAGTGACACCTTAGCCCATGTGGCCACCGAAGCGAGTTTCATTAATTTATTTTCCCTTATTTTTATTAATTTCAACATAAAATTGGTGAAATTTTTAAAGTATATTTTGATTAACAGATTAAAATATTAATCTACGCAGTCACTTGGCTTAATTTACATTTATTTAACACGTATTCGAATACTTTTAACTATATTAACTTACAAGACCTAATATTGGATTTTTTTGTTTCCTAGTTAATAGTCAAATGATGGATATCCTGCATACTATCCAACTTTAGATATATACACTAGCATACCTTTTCTAGCGTCCTTTCATACGTGCGAACACTCTCGATCAAGGAGATGGCGAATGGATACAGTTGGTTGGCTTGGTGTGCTTTGTTAACAATGGCCAGAGGCACACGGAACCCCAGATTCTTCAAGTTCCTCACCTGTATGAAAATATTATGTACATGTCAGTTTGATTATGGCTAATTTTTTTTACTTAATTGGATAAAACCGAAAACCCAATATTCTTCCATTTTCGAAAGTGACCTTATGATTGGTTACAAAATATATTTATTAGAAATGGGATCTTCTGATCATCAAATATTTAAGGATATTTAAGATTCAAAATCTAAAAAACATACTTAAATAGTGAATTGTAATTTGTTATGGAACTTTAATACTGCTTAGTGGGGGTTCAGTCCTAACATTATTATAAGAAACACTTAAACAGACCCCAGACCATTAACTTGACACTTAACTGAATTCATGAATATTATAATGAATGCATTTTAGTTAGGGACGTGCAAGACTCTAAAATATCTCAAAAATTCAAGGAAAAAAACTCAATCTCATGTTGAGAGTTAAAAATGTATCTCGAAAATTTGGGAAAAATTAAAAAAAAAAATGGCCCTAAGGAATTAAAAACCAAACCGGTAATTTATTATTTCCAATAATACCGTAATAACCCAAAAAACCCAATAACCACCTTCTCTAAGAAATGTTTTGGTTATAAATATTGTTTCTCAATATCAAACTTTGACATAATATGCTGTTACGCTAGTAAAGTAAATTATAAATGGAAAATGGTGCATGCTGTAACCATCACTATTTTATTAAATGTGTACGAGATATTTCAATTTTCAAGTGTTTGAATCAACTACAATATAATCTAAAGCAAGCGCAAGCTCATATGTCTTAAAATCAACTCTATAAACTATATCTTTACTTTAATAAACATAATTTATATTTTTGTACTTTGAAAGGATAGTTTCTCGTCTCATGTCTCTGCTTTTTTTACATTTTTGTCTTGAGATTGTCTCGAAATGAAAAAATGGTTATCACTCATCCCTGATTTTAATAGTGAAAATAATTGGGGATAATCAGTGTAAATTATGACGAAACATATCAGCTTTTTACTATTCAGCAGGTATTAGGGAAAAAGTGAGAATAAATCATGCCGGTCCATAAATTATACATAAATGTTAAAAAGGCCTATGATTCAGTTAAAAGAAACAAATTATATGAAATGTTTAAGTAAATTTGGTATACCTAAAAAGTTTACAAGCTAAATGAGGTATGTTTGAAAGATATGTATGGCAAAGTACGGCCGTACGGGTTAGGGAAGATAGGGTGTTAAAAGAAGTACTGCACTAATGATTGCCTGCGGAAATATTTGAGAATCCAGCCATTCAGTGAATATTGTTAGTAAACCCTGGTGTCCCAGGCCAATGAAATGTACTTTTTGCTGTTAGCCGACCCTAACATATGAAGTAGTTTATGGTGCTACTTTATTTACCTCTTTGGAGAGTGTGATGATTTCCGGTAAGAAGTTGACCTTCAACTTAAGCACATTGCCACGACCGGTCCTGGAGCGCTGGCTCTCAATCGCAAAGATACGACCAGTTACACCCAAGTTCCTCTGCTGGACTTTGCGGGCCCACTCGTCAAATATCTCCTGCGTGTTCAGCTTCAGACGAAAACTGTCACCATCGGCTTTCAACTTCTGGCCTTCAATATGGTTCTCCCATCCCTTACCTATAACATGTTACGTTGATAAAATATATATGTGAGCATTTGTTCAAAAAGATATGTAGCATAGCATTCATAATATTTGTTCATGTTTTTAAGGTTTCCTAGACTCTAAAGGTTTTTTTATAGTCTTAAAAATAAATAATCAGATTTGTATAGTGTGTAATAGGACTGAGTTACTTCTTGAACAAAGGTTATGACAATATACACTAACCATGAAACCAAAATGGCAATATATTTTTAAAAGGTAAAAATATAGTTACATGTTTACCATTATAGAAAAAATTAAATAAGATTACTCAAGGTACACAGAGCTCAGCTTATTCATGAAACTAAAATATTATCTATCTTCATCTATATTAATAAAAGGAAAGAGTTTGTGTGTCTGTCACAAACATGTGCACCTCAAAGCCGGAGTTTTAAAATTTTGATTTGATTTTTTTTTTAAATTAATTAAAAATTGGGTCTGTTTGAAGCAAATAAAAGCGTTGCCAGGAGTAGTCATGCAATCCATTGCTTGGTTGCCATGGGCAACGCCGGGTACTTCTGCTAGTACGATAAGATGTATTTTACCTAACACATCTTCCACTCGTCGAAGGTACGCTGTAAGCTGACGGTCTATCTGCTTGGCCCAGATGATGGAACCAGACACAGGAGGCAGATCCCTGACAACACTCATCCGAAACGACTTGCTCTGCGGGTACTGAACCTTAAACTTCTCATGTAAGGCCTCTATGTCATCCTTCACCCGCTGGATCAGTTGTGTCTGATACTCCCGAATTGCCCCGCGAATGTGCGGTCTTACAAACAGGGCGTTGAACCGTGAGAAGATCCTGAACATCTCATTGGCATTCTTGGCCGTCCCGAGTTGGTCGCGGAGGTGAGCAGTAATGCGGGTTTCTACACGATCAATCCTGTCTTCGTAGCGGCGCACGGCTGCATCCCAGGCCTCCAAACCCTCGCGGGTTATGTCCAAGCAATCCACTTCTTTCACATTTTCATATGCTAAATTCACTTCCTGAAATAGTAAAACACCGAAAAAAATTTATTTTTGACTAAAACTATCTCTAGTAAAGTAACTATAATAAGTATCTTTAAAAAATGAATTTTGTGGTACAAAATATTATTAATTAAAAAGGTAAATGAAAGAATAATCTAAATGCTAACTATGAGAGGAGGAAACGGTTTACTTTAATCAGTTCTTTCCTTTAGTAAATACTTCTAATATATTAATATAAATCAATCATGACCAAAATGTGAACAAAAAGGTACACCTAATTAACTATGAATCTTCATTTTCATATTTTAAAATTTTAAATGAGGGCTCAAACCTAGTTATTTTAACATAGTAATAATTTTAATCAAATAAATATTAACTAACAAGTAATGGGAACAAGCACAATATAGCTTGCATAGTGAAAAAGCACAAACACGAGTTGTCATTCCAGAGAGAAAACTTTAGCTTGAATATGGAAACTAGGGGTGTGCGAAGCTTCGAAACAAACATCAGCTTTGACTTCGTTTCAAAACAAATGCTGGCTTCGAACTTAGCTGGTAAAAATATTGTCAGCTAAAATACTCGATTTATGTTCAATTATAGCCATTCTGTGCTGTTTTGTACATTACAAATTAATATTTATATTTGAAAAATTTGAAGAAATTGAATTGCATGTTGTGATAGTAACTTGATTTGTCAGAGTAATAAGAAATATAACAAACAATTGTTCAATAAAACATTTTCCAAGTAATTTTAATGCATAAAGTAATTTAAATAACCACAATATATTTTTTCAAGCATAAAACAACTACAAGAGAATTTTCAAACTTCAAATCGGCTTCAGGAATATTTCATATATTCGATTAGAGTTTGCTTCTAATTAAAAAAGTGGACTTCGCATACTCCTAATGGAAGCACAGTATTTATTACAGATTCAAACTAGATTGTATTATATTTGTAAGAAGGTACAAGAAAGGTGAAAAGAAACATATAAAAGAAACTAACATAGTATGGCTTTAACAACAAAAAGAAAAATACAGTTCACACTTTACATTGCTGTTGCCACTGGAAAAAGAAGCAGTAGCAATATAAAGTGTGAACTGTGTTCTTTTCGTTGTAAAAGCCATATTGTACCCATTCCTTTTGTGTTTCCATCCCTCTTTTTTGTACCTTTTTCAAATATAACACAATCACCTCGTAAAGCGAAAAGAGGTTTTCCTTATGAAAACTCAAACTAAACTTGGTTTTATTAGTTGAGAGACCAATATCAAAAAGATGACCGAAGTAGATCCATAATTGGTGTCATTTATGTGTTTTAGTTAGAAATTTGAGTGCAGGCTTAGCTTTTGTATGGCATCTTTACTATAGTTTTATATTATATACAATTATGAGAAGTAAGGACATAATTGGTTTACCATGGTTTAAAAAATTGATAGGTGGAAGTTAGATAGTGTTTTTGGTTATATTTATTTTTTAAATATTGTTTGCAAAGAGTGGAAAAATTATTTTTTTATCCAACAAAATAAGATGGTAGGTCCCATGATTTTGGTTAAAAGTGTGCTTGATTGTGCATGTGTTACCTCAATGGCATTGGCATCAGCTGCTTCCAAGGAGAGAACATCTGGCTTGACATCAGCAGTCTCCTGTTGGTCAGGCTGTTGGGCTGGTTGGTCGGCTTGGCGGGCGGCAATAGCAGACAACAGTGTCGGGCGCAGCACACGCACTATCACAGTGCGTAGTTGCTCGTGTTGGCGCCTAAACCTGCGCATGTGTTCCATCCGTGTCTGCAGGCGCTTGTGTGCCGGAGAAATCCGCCACACCATCTTCAAGTGCTCATCACGCTTTTTCTTCACTATGTCCCTGCGCAGCAATTACAAAACTTATCGTCACACATTCGTACAACTTCCTACCGCTCAGTTCATAAGAACCTATATAGCCTAGTTGATATTTTTTAATAACACAATAATCATCATGAACTGTTTCCAGCCTGTGGCGGGGTCTGTTTAGTAAAATGGCAGTTAAATGGCTCCATAATCGTATGTCTCTGCATCAATCTTCTCCTCTCATTCACATGCATGCTGTTACCCGCTCCTCCCATCTCTTACTTCCACAGTACTAATGATGTCAAAAAATATAGGGGAGAGCCATTACACTTATCTCGGTAATGCCGGAGTAAAAATTGCCAGATAAAATCCCTCATAAAAACACAATTTAAAAAGAATCTTTGAATGGCACAGGTATCCATGGATGTTTTGAGTGTTGGTGTTTCATCTTAAAACAATCTTTATTTCAACATAATTGTATAGATTTGCTGGTTATCCCTCGATCTTTTAGCAACAATAATAATGTCACGCTAAAAGGTGGTCAAGTTCTAGCACAACATTTAATATTAATGTGTTTATATTTGGTTGTCACCTACAATGAACACCGTGTATGTATGGATCCCATGGGGAGATATCGTAGAGTAACTTAGTTATGTGCGTAATTATTTCAAGATAGGAGTAAAAAAAAAATGTTTTATTTAAAAATTTAAAACTTAAATTTTCCCCACTAAGGTTTTTTTTTCTGACAAGATGGTTCTGTGCAACGATGCAAGACATGTGTATAGTCAAATCTTGATAGGAAGGGCCTTATCTGACAGCTATAAAAGTTACTAGCTCTGTGTGTTCATATGTCAAGTCATGTCATCCATAACTGTCACTTTTGATAGATATTTTCAATATCAGTAAAATATATTAATGTTTCCATAAGAAAATACATATATATATATATTTCTTATAAGACCCTTCCTACGAAACTTGGATTAAAAATACTCCTGCCACCACCTGGTAATAGATCCAAACCCTAAACTAGGGAGGCCAAGAAAGAGATGGGAGGAGCAGATAACAGAAAGTGTTCAAGTGAGAGGAGAAGAATGTAAGAAATTAAAGGAGGAAGAACGGTGAAAGCATAGAAGATTGAAGCCTTTTAGTCAACTGACCCGGCCACAGTTAACTAGGTCAAACCATATATACCCAGGTAAGTGTAGATCAAAGATAAATACCTTAGCAAACCTTGAAGCTTATCATACTCATCATCCCAGGTGGTAAAAACATCAAAACATTGGGTCATCACTTTTTCAAACTCATCAAACGGAATGTGCATGAGACGACGTGTTCCAAGAACCTGTAAAAACAAGCGTTAAAAAACTTATAATTGCTTCAATAGTAATTATTATTTCGAAAATGAATTGTAGACAAGAATTTGTAAATAATACAAATAAATAGGAGCGTCTGACACTTCAAACTTTGACTTGGCTTTGCAACAAATATCAGCTTCAACTTCGGTTCAAAATAAAAATAATTCGCATTTGACAATTACAAAGAAATGTCAATAAAAGTTTAGCCAGCTAAAATACTCAATTTATGGTCCATTATTGCCATTCTGAGCTGTTAAATACATTACAAATCAATAATTATTTAGAAAAAATCTAAATTAATCAAAGTTGTGATGTGATTTATCAGAATAAAATGAGATATTACAAACAATTCTGCAACAAAACATTTTCCAAGTAGTTTTAGTGGATAAAGTTACATAAATAATCAAAATATTATATTTTTTTAAAGCATTAAACAACTGATAAAAAAATTTGAGCTTCAGTTTGGTTTCGAGATTATTTCATATATTTGATTCGAGTCG
The DNA here is from genome assembly GCA_902155825.1 of Timema genevievae. Classification (NCBI taxonomy): domain Eukaryota; kingdom Metazoa; phylum Arthropoda; class Insecta; order Phasmatodea; family Timematidae; genus Timema; species Timema genevievae. Next base: position 52,635 of record CABFWO010001949.1, read on the forward strand.
GCTTCAAATTGACAAAGTGGACTTTGCACACCCCTAAAAATTAAGTTTACAATAAAATGTTGTCAAACCTTGAGAAGTTGCGATCCGAGATCTCTCGAGATGGCCTCAACCAGTCGTAGTGCTCGTTGAATGGGATACTTGGTGCTCCGAATCTTTCGCAGATGAGAGAAGATGAGCTGCACGGCAGAGCGAATACGGTCCAACTCGGTGGCAGACAGTAAGTCGTTGATTGGGAAGTCTTTCATGAGAGGGTTGTAATCGTTCACTGTTCCCAAAGCTTGCTTCAAGCCTAAACACAAAATACTCTTTAGTAAATAACAAACTTTTATAAATGTTAACTATACAAATGAGTTGAAAAAAAAATTTTTTTTTTTAGAAAATACGGCAAGATTTAAATTAATTTTGCTATAAGAGAATAAGATGCAGTCAACAGCAGAATTATTTGGAGGTTGTTTACATCAATCTAAATAAAAATACTGATGCGCATAGCCCGCACAGATAGGATGTGATGCTAAAAAAAAAATAAGCAAAAAGAATCTTAAGTTGTACAAAAATTAACACTTGCTTACAAAATGTTTTAGCTTCACATAGCAATCATTTTAGCATTAATCAATGAGTAGTAAGTTAAATATAGAGTATGCGCATGTCATTAATTTACCTGTGAGGAATGCCAGGCCTCTACCGTGGTTTGGATTCCACGTTAAACTGTAGGTCCTCCATTTCATCTCACAATCACCCTACCATTGCACATTAGCGTAAGTGCGTATAACCCGAACGGGTAGTAAGACGCGGTAATAATAATAATAATAATAATAATAATAATAATAATAATAATAATAATAATAATAATAATAATAATAACAATAATAATAATAACAATAATAATAATAACAATAATAATAATAACAATAA
>CABFWO010001949.1:57885-85604 GCA_902155825.1 Timema genevievae
GGAGAGTGGAAAACCATTTAGGAAAAGCCACCCCCAGTTCACCCGACCGAGATTCGAACCTCGATCTCCCCGTCCTCGGTGGTCTGACTCAACACGACTGGCGCGTTAGCCAACTACGCCACCGAGGCGGGTCAGAAATACATTAAATAACTTACCAACTTTCTTATAAAACTGACCTTGACATCTTTGGGCTTGAAAAATGCACCTCATTTGATATGAGATATGCAACAGGATCTTTCTCGTCATCCCCTTCACCAGCTTGATCTGTGTCGTCATCTGAAACATAACAGTAATATTCTAGTGACAAGTTTAACTAGGGCTCAGGAGGTTGGGATCTGATTTCAAAATGTTGCACCCATGAATAGCATTTCACTTGTTTTCTATCATCTCTACAAGCAAATACCTCAGGAGGTTTGAGTAAAATTGTAAGAGTTTGAATAGCAGTTTGGAAAATATGTCATTGGTAAATGTTTTTTTTTAGCATTGAGGGTTACTAACTGTTCAGATTATATGCATATCTGCTAATTACGCTAATGCGTTAGGAATAAGGGATCAGACACCTTAGCTCAGTCAGTAGTGTGTATGCCTACTGAGCTAAGGGTCCCATGTTCGATTCCTGGCATGGCCGAAAATTTATCATTGGTGAAATGTGGGTTTACCCTCTCACATTGATAAATTAACAGTCGGGGACTGAATGTTGTGCCTGTCCTAGTCAGTTAGATTATAAGGCATATGAATCTATAACAGGTCTAGCAAGCCGGCAGTGGAAATATATATGGCTTGAATAAAAAACTGACCCAGGCCACAGGCTTGAAACAATAATGGATATAAAGTCAAGTTAGGGATGAGGAAGAATGAATTTAGAGAAAGTCTAACCGATATTTGAGTATTATTTGTGGTAGTGTACTGTAGGCCTATATCAATTCTATGAATATATAAATTAGATTAAAAAAATTCAAAGCAATTAATCTCAAACTAAACAAAATAGCTTAGTAAAAAAGCAACAAATGTTCTGTTTAAAAGTACCAATTAAAATACATTTGATACTTTATAGACCTAATTTCCACGTGGCCTGCACACTGTCTAGAAATCTAAATGTGACCCTTAACTAACTTCAAGTTGGACAGCCCTGTTCTAAAGGATATTGCGCTGCATAATTAGTATGCTTTCATGTATTTGTAGTGATGTGGTTTTTAAAAGGTGGGGTTTAATTTTCATAGCTGTTTACAAATTTTTTTGATAAATATGACTCAGTTACTAGGGAAAAAAGCCTTAGTAAGCCTACATTTATGAAAACATTGGTTTAAAGTATAATCCAATGGTATATGAGTATAAAATTAATGTTTGATAGAAAATCAACCTCACCCAATAGGAACGACAAAAAAATGTCCCCTAAAATCTTAAAAGCATAGTATTCTACAATTATCTTTTTAATGTTTAAATGATAGCCTTTGACATTTCTTGCATGTCTAAGTCTGTTGACCTTGCTCGAGGTCAAAATAACCGATAAGTCATAATAAAATGTAAATAAGTTAGTCAAAGATTAGTAGAATTGCTCACTATATTATGTAAAATTGTTAATTCATGCTGAGGATATGTCTGTTGTAGATACACAATCACAAGTCACCTATGATCAAACCATAAGTTGTCCTGTCAGCTTAAGTTCAATAAAGAAAATACAAATAGGCCTATATATTTGTACAGTTAATAATGAAACATTTCACTGAATTATAAGTGTTATTTTATACAGGATAGTTGAGTCTTTACTTACTCTTATAATAAAATTCCCTGATTTGCCCACGTTTTGCAAAGATAATTTTACAATTTTATTATTTTTCTTTTCGCATATTTAAAAAAAAATGCTTGCCACCGCTACCAAACAAAATTTTAAAAGTTTATTTTTCTGGATTAGTGGTTTTATGCAGCTAGCCTATTATATTTAAGACCTGTGTAAATGTGGCATAAAGAAAAACCCTGTATAGCCTCACCATTTTGTATTTAATAGGCTACCATAAGTTATAGGCCTACTGGTACCAAGAAATGATAAATTATTCTTAAAATATGTCATACCCATTTCGGTGGCCGTATGGTCTCACATTACTCTCACAGTGCACTAGAATGTCGATGACGGGGAGATCGAAGTCCGAATCTCATTCGGGTGTACCTGAGTAGTTTTATTTACAAAATATGTTTCCACTCCCTCCACACAAATGTGGGTACACGTTCTTGAAATATAACCTCTCTAATCACTAAACCCAATAGCATAATTAGTACATAAGCATATACAACCCAAATTAGTTGTAAGTCGTGGTGCTAAGTAAAATGTAAAAAAATAAAATTTGTCAATTTTTTTTAATGAATAGAATTATTCGAATATTTAAATTTACTAATTTGGCCTTATTTTAAACTAAATTCCCTTACACTTCTAAGTATTCCCAAATTAAAAAAAAAAAGAATCCCTAGATTTTATATAAGTTATGTTTTCAATTTTACCTGCATGTTTATAGATATAGTGAAAAAATAATCAATTAATGACAACTACAGATAGACAACTTGACGTATGAACACCATTTGAGAAAGTAGAAATAATACCTAAATGCGTCTGCCTCTGTAGTAGAAACAGTTAAACGGGAAAAGGTAAATCTTCAACTTTTTGAGACCGAAGAAATAAAATACTTAGGTAACGCTGGTTTACAATGATTGGTTTTACTAGAGCAATTACAGTTAAATAAGAGTGCTGAGAAAAAGGAAGAATTAATCACTAAATGACTTGAAATGTAAACCACTAGAGGAGAGCAGATTACTGAAGACAAGGGGGAAGAGGGGTTAACCTACACACGTCCCTATTAGTTGGTTTTTTTATGAATCGGTTTCTTTATTAAGGACAGCTTCAATCGTGATTGAGAAACTTTTTTTTATATACTTTATTACACATAAAATGATATGCAGGCCTAATATTTTCACTTTACATAAGTTGGTTAATTTTGTTAAACACAAAACATTTTAGTCTAATCACACAAAATACCTCAATTACTGCAATGTATTTATCTTCAAAAACTAAAAATCCTGTTTTTTATTTCGTTTCTTCTTGTTTGGCCCAACCATCTTCTTTCCGCCTCATGGACATCTGGTTCATCTGGAATACCAATGTCCTCAGCGTCTTCATTCCAAACTTTTATCTTAGCCGTCCCTTCAATTGGCCCCATCGATGGAACCTTTGCCATTAGATGTAGTAGCGAAAAAATACTACTCTCCTTGTATTCCAAAATTTTTTGCGAAAAACACAAATTTGACAAGGTATACTTATCTTTATAATGTCCAGCCCAACCATCAGAATAAATCAAATGTTTTTTTGTCTGGTCGAAATCGTCTTTCAAACATTTGTAATATTTTTTTCACTCTTTTATCTTGCTAACGTTTTTAACAGTGATCTAAATTAAACTACAGTAGTTAAATTAGAGTGTCTTACTCCTTAAATGGCACATCCATGAAGGACTATACCCCCCAATGAAATTACCACCCTTGTCACAGCTAGCACATTAACTGAATCCTAATATTTCAGTAAAAAAAAGAGTTTTCATCTTGATACTGGTTTCTGTCGATGAATTTTAATTTTAAACAATGTGTACCTACTTGGTAGGCCTGTATTATTATTATTAATATTATTATTATTATTTAGCACCGCGTCTTACTACCCGTTTGGGTTATACGCTGGTAGGCCTGTATTATGCCTATTTATTTAGCATACTTGAAAAACTTTGCATTCATAGCTAAACCTATGTTAGACACACTTTTTCTCTAAGAAATCTGTTTGTCGCAGGCCTACATACATAGCACAGTGTCGCACCTATACAATATGTTACGGGTGTGACAGATTTTAGTTCATGTTTATTTCCTTCATGTATTAAGTTAAACATAAATTTAACCATTAACCTTGATAAGCTTCATTATAACCTCACTGCTGGAAAATAAAAATAGATTCTGATCCTTTAAGTTTAAAAGTAAACTTAAGTGTACCTTTTGCTACAGGTGTGACACAGATATATGAGCTCACTATCACCTTTATTAATCTGAAATTGACATACCTGAAAATAATATTTCTGCAGATTTTAAAAGTTCAATGATGTATATTCACTTGACTGTGTACCCAAAAAAGGAGGGAAATGTGTCACCAACAAAACAAAAAAATCACAACAAAACTATTGTCTTTTACACCATAGCATTTCATGACGCAAAAAAACATAAAAACTAATATAAAAATATATATTTCTTTTAATAGCAGTAAAATATTGCCCTTCACCTAGCTAAAAATTAATATCCAAGTTGGTTTTTTATAAATTAAGAAATTACATACCTAAGCTCACTTCTATACGAAATGGATGAAGGTTTCAATATGGGGATATGGGTGCAGTCAATGGCCCCAATTGCATACGGAAAGTGCTAGCATTCTCCCCACTATTTTAAATTCTTCAAGTTAACTTCCAGTAGGAAAGTTAATCCATTCATTGGATTTCTCAACAATCTTTTGCAAAGGGTATAGTTTTAGTGACAGTGGACCTTTGGCAATACCACTGTGGAAACCAGGGTCACCAACAAAGCATACAAATACCATCATTTTTTGCTTGCTTGTCAAAGCCTTACCCCTTTTCTCAGTTTCGTAACCTATGAAATAATCCACCAACCATTCGACACTATCTCCTTGAAATCGATACAACTCCTTGAACCTTTCTTCTGCACACACTACTTGTTCACGATACTGCTTGTGTTTGCGGATATGAAAAAATGCAGCCATACTGATTGACGTGTGAAGCTCTACTAACTCTCAAGTAACTGATCGAGCATGCTAGATAATATTAAAGCATTAGCTAGATATTTGAAGCACAAGATAGGTTTTTTATCCTGCCTCTCTAAGCTTATGCTGGGAAATCTAGCAATTGCTATGGAAAACAAGTATTTGCTTTTAACAAGCTTTTGCTCTGGGTTACTCAAGGTTTTACTTAAAATATGCCAAGTCAAAGCATTTTCTTGGCTTTATTCACATCACCCAATAACCGAGGAAAGTAGAATTTAGAAAAATATGTCCCAGTTTTAGCATTGAGAAAGAATAAGAGGGAATAATGCCTTTAACATGCTCGACTATAATTTATTTTATTTGTTTTTTTATAATATTAAAACTCACTAAAATCCCACAAGATGTATGTGGAAACTTAAATATTGACTATCTTTTGAGTTAGCTCATGTTATTTGCATTATAATATTGACTCATAATAACTGTTTGTGGTGTATCATGCTAAAATAGGCAGTTTTATGAGGGGATATTCTAGTTTAGGTTGGTACCACTGTTTATTGCAGGGCATGAAATTTCAAGTCTAAATACAATAGCCAGACTAGAATCTTTGGTTGCCACTATTTTAAATATTCATGATTATGAAAAATATAAACAATTTTTAAAAAGTATGTACAGTACATACATTTTCTTTTGATGTATTATCCCTATTAAAAAAAGGACTGTACCGGTGTAGCATAGCATACCATAAAGTAAATCACTATAAACACTCTAGGCTGTATGTGAATAGTCCAAAGCTCCCTAGCCGGACCCATGAGTTTTAGACTCGATGCAGTCTTGATGATTTCACACTTCTCATGCTGTTCATAGCGAAGGCTGCATCAAACTATTCGAGTGGCAACATCCTTATTTAATATGTTAGAAAACTTATGTCAGTGCTCTAGCAGAGGATATGATAATACTAAAACAATTGCCAATCAAACACTGCAACAGACACCGCAAGAAGAGCACATGGCTGGTAGCCTTCGTATCTATGGTGATCAAGACCTTGAGCCGGGCTCAAGAAGGGTGCATAGTAACGTGATTGCCAATGTAGCTATCAAGGGCACGAGTCAAGGCGACGCCGCATAAGTAGACTATTCGGATAAAGCCATAATCACCAGCAACTACCAAATAACTATTTCCATTTGCTACAAATCTTAAAGAGCTAATCAGAGCCGCCTCCAGAATTCCAAATATTACCGACAACTTATGAATATAATTTGACGCAGTATAGACAAAGACCATAGAGAAAGAAGAAGTGAAAGCTTTGTAGATGTACCTAATGTAAAACCTCGATTCTGCGACTACTTGTATTCGAATGCGAATACCGAAGAGAGAAATTACCGTGAAGAACTTCAGGCAAGAGTCACACCAAAAATGTGCTTTTCTTCCGAGGAGTGAAGGAGGGTGCGACTCAGAAGTTTTTCCTTCAAATGGAGGGGAAATGACGTCGCCCGGAAATGGAGGTTTGAAAGCGCGCACTTTCAAAGGCACTTACACATGCTAGTTTGAGATACAAAAATATAGCATATATGCTATATATATATATATATATATATATATAACATGTAAAAAAACAGTCAACAGACTTAAATGTTTGGTCGCCAATGGCAATTGGAAATTTTGCACCTTGGTTTAATGTGTCTTGTTTCTTTTAACCAGTTTATTATTTCTATAAACCTGTGTACTCTTAACATATCATGACATCGTTTTTTACAAAAAATTATAGCCTTTTGTTATTTGCTCAAAATTACAATATTCAAAAATTTAATTTATTTTATCAAAAATATTAGACCTACCTTTTTCAAAATTTTAATATAGGCGATGGACCAAATTTAATTTTCAAAGTAGTATTCATTATAGATTGTTAAGGCCTATTAATTGTAGCAAAGAAAATATGCGTGTGCATTAAAATTAAAGTTTCAATGGTAACAAAAGGGTCAGCTGCTATGGAAATCAATACAAAATGAAAAGCAGTTTTTATAGAGCTATTTCAGAAATATTTTTCTGAAAATTTAAATATCTCAGGAAGTGTGGGATCTTGTAAACAGTTCTCAGAAAGAGGGACATTGCTTTGTTAGGTTAAACTTGTATTAATAATTGTAATAACCTCTTGATTTATAGATCTTGTCTTATTGTGCCTTGATCCAGATAATTTTCTTTCGAAAAGTTTAATTGGACTTTCTGAGTGCCTGGCTCAGTCATGTGATCAAGAATATTGACTGCATGGAAGCGATTTCCATTTCCAAGGACTTCAGGACAATATGGATGTGGAAATTGAGGACTATATATATATATATATATGAGGCTTAAGAACCGTAATAATAAACAGAGTTGGAAACCACCATCAGCAAACTATGTTAGAATACCAGACAGATTTGAGCACTTTGAACAACATTGGCAAATAAGACCAAACAAAAATTAACATGCCAAAGCCCTATTGCTAGTTTTACTAGACAATAAGGGACAGTCTTTATATTTATATGAATTAGGCTTAGGCCTACACATTAAAATGCAATAAAAATTTGTATGGTAATAATTATTTGGTGAGTCAAATTTATTTTTAAGCTATAAAAAGTTATTTAAATGTGGTCAAACTGTTTTCAAAATTATAAATCATAATGCCATTGGTTCCATCCCATAAAACTACCCATTCTATTAAATCTACCTTTATCTGTATAATGTGCCACTCCTAGTTCAAGGTTGGAACCAACTTGGAAGACTTGAGATCTCACAAATTAAATCATTTCTTTACACCTATTAATAAAGTAGGCTTGGTGCTAATCAGATTAGTATCACGATTCTTAGCAGGAAGTGCACAATTTTGGCCTAAGAGTGGTGAAAATAATTAAAATGACCATACAAAGAATTAACTTATGTTTCCTTGAATTTTAATGTTTAAGGCTTGGACAGCAAAATAATATACCTTTGAATGAACTGCGTTGTACAAATAACGCTGAAACTTGTGGATCACTCAGAAATTTTTGAATAGTTTCTTGATTAGTTCGGTCATTTAATGCAGCATTTAATGCTGGCGGTACGACATCTTCTTCTTCCGGCAATAGAATAGTGACAGCTTTTTTTAAATATGTTGTAAAAGCTGAATAGTCAACAATGACCACATTTTCAGCCACTGATGAACTATCGCCGCTGCCATCCAACGAATCGCCCATGATTTTAGAGTAATAAAACTAAACTTTATTCCTCAAATTCATTTTACTAAACATAACGGTTACATACAGAGACCCAACCCGAATACGCATTAAATCAATGACCTATGACAGCCTCTTGCGTTTGCAATGAATACACAATGTTGACAGTAGTTGAAATCAAAAGTTACTAAAAACATCCCACATGTTCTTAAAAGCCCTACAGACGACACGATTTGGTCAGATCAGGCGCAATATCGGGTCGTGAGTAGGTGTGTCGGGCGACAAAAATTTATTTTTTATGTCGAGTGATGTCGGGTGGCCAACCGCACGACCGTCCGACCAAATCGTGTCATCTGTAGCGTTATCGGGTCTTGTGTGATTCAGCGTGTCAGTTGGCGCGAGTAGTAGGCATATCCTGTATGTAGTAACATCATATAACTGAATTTTTTCCGTTCGATTAGCCATTTTCTGGCTCACATTTTTCTTTTTCTTGAATTAATCCCTAACGACGCTATTAGCACGAGCTCAACTTTTTGGTGTATTCGATAATATATATGGCATGATGCGTGTATCTCTTAGAGAAAAAAAAACTGATAAAATCACTAAGTTAGTATCGTCTGTAGATAACACCTGATTTGGTCAGACCGACTGTCGGGTCAACCAGATCGGTCTGTAGGGCCCTTTAGAGGTCTCTTTATACTAAACTCGGCTTTTAGTTAAGTTTCATGTCCACTCTTTGAAAACCAATTAGATATAGGGACAAAGTTGATAGGTTGGTCAAATTGAATGAAGGTTAAAAAATTACCTCGACAATTAATATTATGATGCTAAAAATTTCTCAAAGCAAATAAGATGAATTTGATATAGTCGGTTCTATATAAATAATTAGTATGATTGCATAATCATAAATAATAATAAAAACCAGATTTTATTTATTTTCTTCAAGTTTTTTCGTATTATATTTTTATTACTGAGAAGTTTATTGGTTATAAAGCACTCCACAGTAGAAAACAAATAGACCAATGAGAGAGGCATATTTTGTAAACAAGTAGCTGTCTAGTGATGGGAATTTGCTTGTGGTCAGATTACGAAATAGCATGACTTGTGATAATGATTGATAATTTTGTGTTTATTTTTATTTGTGACTCTGCATAAATTACGCTACTAATAAAATGTACTATCTTTTGAGTGCTTTAGTTTAATTTGTATAACAGTTTAGGCGAAAGGCTTTGAATTCATTAAAAGATGGGAGATTATACATCAGACAGCAGTGATAGTGACAACCAACTTTCAAACAAATCTTTGGATTTTTCATATACTTATTTGGATTCAGACACACTTTTTAATAACCTCGAAGTCCTTTCAGAAACAGAAAAGAGTTCCATAAACGACACAGAGGCATTATTGTTGCACCATAATCAACTGAACACACTACCTCTAAATATAAATAAATTTCAAAATTTAAAGCTGTTGGATATTAGTTCTAATGGATTGAAAGAACTTCCAGAAGTTTTAATATCATGTCCTTTAACCAGCCTCATTGCTAGAAACAACAACTTAGATAATGATTCATTCCCAAAATCGTTTTCTCTACTGAAGAATCTTAAAGAACTGAATCTAAGTGGTAATAATCTTACATGTTTTCCTGAACAAGTGTTGGAGCTCTCGAAACTTAAGTATTTATACTTAGGGGGAAACCAAATTCAAGAGATACCAAAAGATATATGGAAGCTAACATGGTAAGATAAGTTAAATATAATTAGTTAAATTCTCTCAAAATTAACTCTGCATCGTCTTGATATTTAAAGGAATTTTAAATGTGAAATAATTTTACTAATTCATATTATTTGATATAATCCAAATTTAGTATATTACATTACTGTATGTGCCATCGTTAACTATTTCATAGCAAAGCCTTACTCTCCCTTTTTTTAAACTATTTAAACGGTACTTTGTGTGGTGTACTTTCAAGCTTTTTCTTTAATTTTGACCATACAGAAAGTTTGTACTTAATTGCTTAGTGACTTGAACTTTAACTTAAGCTGACCAAACCACGCTATGGAACTTATGGCTAATTTTTATATCCCTTTGTTCAAATCCCAGTCAGGTGATTTTTCCTACTCTCCATTCAAATGCGGGTAGGCCCAGCTACACTTTTTCTAAATTCAGCCAACTTAATTCCTAACACATTAGTATAGTTAGTATTTACACATAATATAACCAGAGTCGGTAGTAAGACATGATGCTAAAAAAAATTTACTTCTTTTTGACATTAAGCTTGGTAGTGTCAAAGTGGATTTAACTTAACTCAAAAATTAATTATGAAATTCCCATTGCCGCAAATAAGTTACTACAAATGTGTTCCTATTTGTTAATTCTAAAATTTGTCTGCAAGAACTTAACTAGGCTACGGTAGCAAGTGAAAAGAGTAGGCTACCTAAGAAACATAAATCTAAAAACAAATTTTAAATAATCATAATTTTTTTGTCATAACACAACAAATGGCCAAAAATTAAAAACAATTTTCATGAAATCGCTAAAGAAAATCCTTCCCCGATAATTGTAAGATAAATAATAGTGGTTAGGCTTTTTCTTTTCTTGTATAAATATACACACAGTATTTATTCCAAGCCAAGCAGACATAATGAAAGAGGCATTTCTTTAAGATGTTTTGTCAGTTTACAGATCCTGTACATGGGTGGCAACAGACTCATAGAGGTCCCAGCTTCGGTGGGTCAGTTGAGATTCCTCCATGGTCTGATTCTCAGTGATAACATGATTGAATCCATACCAGCCTCTATAGCAAACCTAACAAACTTGAAGTCACTACTACTTCACAAGAACAAACTGAAAGCATTGCCAACTGAAATTATTGCATTGAAATTTTTGACAGAGGTGTGTTTCTTCATTATGTTTGTAGTAATACTCTTGGAAGATGTCATTAAGTCACAAATCTACCTGTGTTACCAATCTTAATCACTTTATTTTAGTAACTTATTATAATTAATTGTATCGAAGCCTCAAAGGTCTTTTTTATACCAATTAACAGTCCTTCTGAAACTTCATCTCCATCAAGCACATTCTCTATTGTATTTACTAAGTTAGTTTTTTCAACCACGTCTTACTACTCATTCGTATTATACGCTAAATTAATAATTACGCTAATGGGTTAGGAATTGAGAAGGTTGAATTTAGAGGAAGGGAACCCGAATTTGTGGGGGGAGAGAGAGAGAGAGAGAGCGAGTGGAAAACCATTTAAGAAAAACCACCTCCAGTTCACTCGAGCGAAATTCCAACCTCGATCTCCTCGTCCTTGGCAGTCTAGCTCAACACGAAACTAACACATTAGCTAACTACGCCACCGAGGCGGGTACTAAGTTTGTTGTAGTTATAATATGGGTAATTATATCAAATGGTACCCAGGATTATGAAAACAATTTCTATATAGGCAAGATTTAAATACAAGCATAAAGGTTCTATTCAAATGTTGAGTAATATTTCTCTTTTCAAATTGTCAGATTTTTTTAGTTAGCTTATTTCTCATTTATTTGTTTGTGTTTTGTATGGAGGTGTTTCAACTGTTTGTTTGTATAGCTATCCACTTATGACCAAACAATTACAGTAATAGTTTCCACTATATTATATCTGTGGTCTGGTGGTCAGAGTTCCTGGCTAGAGATCCAAAGGTCCTGGGTTCGATCCCCAGCACTTCCAGAATCTTTCTGTTGAGAATTGGGTCTGGAATGGGCTTAAACTCAGCCTCTTGAGGATAAATGAGGAGCTACTTGAATAAATCGAGCTACGGTAGTGACTCCAATCTAGAAAACTGCGATTAACGGCCAGAGGGTTCATTGTGCTGACCACATGCCACCCTCTAGCCACAAAGGTTAGTACCGGTACTTTTATCGTTAACAATAGCGAAGGTTCGGTTGGCATAGCTCGATCATGAAGTTTTCCTGGAAAATATAATAAAACGCAAAAGCTTTTAACGTTACATTATTAATTTATCTTTTTTTCACTATCTCACTACCCGTTTAGGCTGTATGCATATATGCATTAATTACACTTCGGATTAGGACAGTTAAATCTAGAGAAAGTGTACTCGCATTTGTGTGGAGGGAGAGTGGAAAAGCATTTCCAAAAAAACACCTGGCCGAGATTTGAACCCTGATCTTCACATCACTGTCCATTCAATCTCTTGTGAGAGTGACACCTCAGACCAATTGACACTCAAAGTAGGCTATTAATGTTAATTATTTCTTGTTGAATGTGTTGTGACAAACAAATATCTATAAATGTTTTAAAGCTGCTTTGGAAAGATAGGTTGGCACATTTGTGTGCTACTGTTGATTTGTTTGCTAACCTATTTTTATCTAAGTTGCCTTTCTTCTTGTGTTTATATTTTTTACTAGCCCGCAGTGTTATTATATTTTAAGTTGTATTTAATTATTCACTTCTTCGAGTGAATTTAGTAGGCCTATATAATGTATTCTTTGTTCCATTAACCTATTGGCGTAAAAAATTTAATACAGGTCTAGTAGCACCCAAAAATGTATTTTGATTTTGGCGGGAGGGATATTGAAGGTAACTATTATTTATTTGTATTGGTAATTTAAAGGACACTTTTAATGTGTATACCGTTAGGTATAAAATGTTGTAAGCACTTTCTTAAAATTTGGCCTGTAGAGTCATTCAATACATTTCAAGTGTTTTATTTAGTGATCAGGACCCCATTTGGTGTTTTCATTTACTAAGGTGTTAGTGGTTATTCTTTATGGAGTATGGAGAGGATACATAAAATCCCGGCTAAGCAAGATGCAGCCTTTTATATCTTGAGACAAATGTTATGTGCAATAAAATGTGTATAGAAATATAATTTCATACCCAGTACAGTACTTAGTAATCATACTAGTTAGGTGCTAAAATTCCTGTCTCTAAGTTCAGCTATGTAGATTACTTTGATAAACTAAGTTAGTGGTTTATTCTTAGATGTGTTAAGTTATTTATCTCTAGCTCTATGTAGCTACATAAAATCCCAGACTCTAATATTACTAATAAGGTACTGAATTATTTATTTATTTTTGTATAGCTAAGTCTTCGGGATAACCCCTTGGTGGTGAGGTTTGTGAGTCACATGACACTAAACCCGTCCTCTCTTTTGGAAGCTGCCGGCCGTACTATTAAGACTTTCAACATCTCGTACAGCCCAGAAGACCTCCCGTTACATCTGCGGAGCTACCTTGAAAGTGCTCACCAATGTGTCAACCCTAAGTGTGAAGGTATGATGACATTTTTATAGTAATATAAAAGTCCTTTAGTTAATAAGCACTTGCTGGCAAAGCTAAAGTCAAGTTTTTATAGGTACCCGCTTTGGTGGCCACGTGGTTTAAGGCATCACTCTCTCAATAGACAATACTGTCATTGACAGGAAGATCGAGTTTCGAATTCCTGTTGGATGTACTGAGGGTGTTTTTACTAAATGGTTTTCCACTCTCCTTCCACATAAATGTGGGTACACTTCCTTTAAATTTAATCTTCCTAATGTCGACCTCATTGGTCTTGGGTTAAAGTGCTTACCTCAAGATCTGATGTTCGTGGGTTCAAAACCAGCTGGAATCGATGAATTTTTATTTAGCGATAAAAATCCGTGGCACAACTTCCTTTTCAGGGAAAGTAAAGCCATCTGTCCCATGTCAATTATGGCACATAAAAGATCCATGGAAGGTGTGTGAAAATACCTTTCCCGGTAAAATTGGTAAGCCCTTTCGCTCTCACTCGTAGAAATTATCCTGTGCTAATATAATCAGCCGGTTCAGAAAGTGCACACATTAAATACTTCATATAAATAATCTTCATCATCCCTAACACATTAGCATAATTAATATATATGTGTATAACCCGAACAGGTAGTAAGACGCGGTGCTAATAATAATAATAATCTAAAATATGTTTTCATTACTTTTTATCTTTTTTCTTGTGTCAATATATTCCTGCGTTTTTCAGGAGTCTATTTCGACAACCACGTGGAGCACATCAAGTTTGTGGATTTCTGTGGCAAGTTTCGTGTTCCTCTTCTTCAGTACCTCTGCTCACCCAAGTGCATCATGGGGGACAACTGCAAGAGGTCTGGAAACTGTGATCACTTCCTAATGAAGAAGGTGTTGCTGGGGTAACAACCCTTAGTTCAAGTAGAGAAGTTGGGCTGGAATGGTTCTTTATTTATATCTACACATATGAAGAGTCTATTGCAAAAATGATGGATGTCATGAATCTTCATTTATCAGGAAACAGTTTTTAAAGTTGAAAACCTTCATACTGAACGACTATCTATTTTACTTAGAAAAGCATTTAACTTATCTATGCTTTCAAGACCATAGAAAAAACATTGAACTATCTAAAAATTCCAAAACATAAAATACAGTTTTTATATATACAAACATTTGTTAACTATACAATAAAAAATGCAAAAACACTGAATGAATGAAAAAAGTCCAAGAATGATGAATGTCATGGAATAGAAATTTAGCACTTACAATACCAAAGAACAGTACATGTTACATGTGAAATTCACTAATAAAGTTATTATAAAGAAATGTATTAGGTAATAAAATTCACTTATCTCTTGTCTTTGTGATTCTTTACTTTTCTTTTTGCTGTCCTTTCTCTCTATACGGAAGCATATGTTGTTGTTTTTGGGGGTTTTTTTTTGTCAGAAACATTTTTAAAACAATTAAGCCACACACACTCACAGTCTGGGTCAGTCTCGTGACTACATTATTTCATATTCTTCATAACTTCACTCATCCTACTACTTTTCTTTCTTTACTTACTTGCAGCTGTTTTCATTTTACTTGATACGGGTTCACTATCACTTTTCGGATTCATGGTGTTTGCACACGGAACCAAACAAAAAGGAAGCAATTAAACAAACACCACATTTATCTAAAACAACAGACCTGTACACTAGCTGCATCACTGGAAAACTGACGGAGCACAATCAGATCTGTGTGGTACAATACACAGGTCAATGGAGCCTTTTTTTTTTTTTATGACATCCAACTTTCTGCTATGTTTACCAGTGACAGCCAGTATTCTTTCCATGTATGAGATTTCTTCTCTCCTCTGTAACTCAGGAACCATAACCATTAATGCTGTGGACTCTGGTGGTATAATTCTACACCACTTGAAGTCTTTATTGCCAGCCTTAACTCATTTTCGTGAAAAAGTGGCATCCATCGTTTTTGCAGTGGACTCTTCATATATTATGTACACTCTGTTTACAGTGAAAGCTAACAGTCTTACCTTGACAGGCTTCACTATATAGTCCTACCATATAAGATGAATCATAGTCGAAACAAGCAAGGTAAGAGCACTATATTTCAAGGTGAATTAAGTGTACACACACTTATAATATACAGTTTTTAATATTGTTTTTGTCCATTTCATTTCAATATTGTAATCACGATAATAGTATGAAGAAACATGAATAAAAATAGATTTTTTAAGGTTCAATCACCGGCCCTCAACTATTTTTTATCCAAATCACACTTATTTTCGAGTTTATAAAGTGACTAGATGTTTAAAAATAATGGAAAGATATGTTTTTTAAAAGATCTCAAATTTCTTATATATTTATGACTATTAAAAGAACAAAATAATTATGAACAATCCTCGCCTATATTTACTTAATTTAAGGTAGTACAACAGAATTGCAAAAATGTACAAATTAAAGCACTAGCTCTTGTCAGTCAGACTTTATCTTACGAATGCAAGTTCTTAAAGTGTTCAAATTTTTGTTGTGATTTTTCAATACCTTCCAAAAAAGAAGTGTGTTTATTCATCTTTTTTTAATAATTGTGTTCTAATCTTTTTGAATTGAACTAAACGATTTAATGGAAAATGTTCAAACCAATAAATTAAGTTGTAAAATACCCCACCTCATTATCATGTAAAATTACCGTCATGAAAATTATATGTTATAATTTATCATTTCAGCCTTTCTATTAACTACACCAGTGATATTGTACGCTATTAAAGACGCTTTGCAAATGAACTATGGTTACTGATTCATGATTTGCCCCCATTTTTATTTATGTATTACATGCATTATTTAGTTTTAAGATTTATAGATCACTATGCTAGTCAGTTGTACCTACATTCTTTCCAAAAGATTACAACATTTTCCATTTAGGATAGTGAATTCATCTTGAATATAATAATAACACATATCATAAAAATTAATAAATTTTTATCTCAAAAATAAATAACATAATTAACTGCTAAATGTGTTTTGGTTCAATTTATTAGAAAGTTGCTGTCACATAACTGATACAAAACAAGATTTTTTTGTTCTTGACATTTACCTTTATAATGTACATTTTTTTAAGATTGCTTAACTTTTTTGTATATTTGACATATTTTATTACCAATATAGAGCTGCATCTCATGGGCTGTTCCCAAGGCATGCCCAGCTTGACGGGACTGTACTCAATATAAAGACAATAGAAGGTAGCGCCTGATGGAGAAATACATTTGATTGGCTGAGTGTGTGATGTCCACAAGCCATCGCATTACATACACAAAACTATATGGAAGACAAATTAAGTTAATAAAAATCGGGGCCAAATTTTGGAACTTCAAATAATAAATAAATCTTTAAAATCCACACCAATGTCCAGTTAACGTCATTACTCTACCTATTTACAAAAATATGTACGTTTGGTTGTCTTTGTATTAAAATACAATCGCTGTGGACTGGGTGACTAGCAATGACAAAATCAGTCTCCTCCAAGTAGCGCTACCATTATAATTTCTTTACATTGACTCTACTAGTAAACTGTGTCTTCCTATTCAATATCAAACTTGCCCTTTAAAATTTCACTTCATTATTGTTTTTGTGGCTGGTCATAATGTGTACCTAGCGAGGAGGAGCTTATTCATTAATCAGTCTCATCAATCCTTGCCTACTCTGGCAGCAACCCATAAGCTTCCACTAGAATTTAAAAAAAACTCTGAGTAAGACTATTTTTAATAAACATATTTTGAACTAATGGTTATTGTTTCTATATAGTTTTTATAGTTTATGTTGTATTTGTTATGTTAATGGTAAAACATGCATTGGGCAGGGGCTGTTAAGATAAATGTTATTTTTTTGACAATCTAATTGAATGTGTAGAATATCTCCTATCAGTTAAAGTCGGCAACAAATTTGGACATTTCTTCTGCCCTTATTTGTGTTGGAAATTGGTTTATTAATTTGTTCAGCCTTTGACCTAATGACGTTGATTAACGCGCTAGACCAAATTGAACACATTCTATTTGTAATGTATTTTTGGGATTAACATATTAGGGTGTTAAGTAGTCAAAATAGAGATGTTATTGCATTAATTATTGTTTAATTTATATTATTGGGTACACACACACATCCTTACTAAACATTATCTAATCAGATGAAAGGAACAAATTGATTTGTTCATGCTTGATTGAAGGCTTGCTACTAATAAAACAATATACAAGACATTTTAACTTTAAAGAAAGAAATAGTGATGGGAAAGAAGCAAGGAAAAAACAAACAATATGTTCTATAAACTTTATACTAATGTACTTCTAAAGTGAAAACAATTGTTTTAATATACTATTTGTATAACCCATTTCATTGGTTGAGTGGTATAAGGCGTCACTCTAGTACTATACTGACCTGCTGAATACGGGCAGATTGAGGTTTGAATCCTGGTTGGGTCTACTGAGGGTGGTTTTTCATAAATGCTTCCCCACTCTCCTCACACGCAAATGTGGGGACATTACCTCTAAAATCCTTCATCCCTACCCCCTTAGAGTAATCGTTATATATTAAGGTTGTAACCTGAGCGGGTAGTAAGATGTGATTAAAAAAAATTGTAAAATATGTGTTATTATTAAAGTTGGGTCAAATCCAATATTTTATGGATCAGAATCTTTATTTTACCTACAAATCTAGAATTTTAATCTGAATCCTTGAAAGGAAATATAAATATAATACAATTAAATAAAACAAAAATGGTAATATTATTTCTTATAATCAATTCACTATAACATATTTTATAAACTCATCTATGTGTTAAATTAATGTTCTGGGGTCTGGTCTCTAATTCTAGAATCTCAAATATCCTTAAGGACTATAGGGTTTAACCCCTACTTATTATAGAAACAATTGTGATTTATGAGGCTAAGGCTCAATTTGATATTGTCATTCCTTGGACTTAGATGGCTATAATTCATTCATGAACTTAGTTTACTTGAATGACAGCTCAAAAAGTTACTAGAAATAGTCCCTAATACATCCCTACGCCAACAGCTGACATATATCACTTGGGATAACTGTAATGAAAACAGATGGTAATATATGAATGTGATAGTTAACCTCGGTAATTTGGGCCAATATTATTTATATTTATTTGAGGTCGGGCACAAAGCTTATTTATCCTTTTATTCCACTTTTAAAAAATATTATTCACAGCACTTTCACAAAAGGTCTAACGAAAATAGCTTCAAAATGGCAACCGACGAATTTAAACCATGTGGTTGAACATGACGAAAACATGTTTTTTACAATGATGCACCTATGCAGTGGATAAAAATATTTTATTCAGTTAAATATTTCAAAATATTATTAAATAATCATAAAATAATGTATTATATATTTTTTTTAAATTACAAGTATTTTCTCTTCTCCAAGTAAGTATGATGCCTGTATTAAAAGGATTAATGTATGCACTATATTACACACCATAGATAACATTCCAAAACTAAGAATAAGTACTTTTAATTATGTTTAAAATATTGTTTTGAGTTGGATAAAAAGATACTATTAAAAGTAATGAAATAGTATTAGAAAACTTAAGTTTATGTTATTTTAAATGTAAAATATAACAAGTAATTAAAAAACTTAACATCTGTAACAAAACAGTGATCTTTTACTAGTGTAGGCAACCTGAAACCTAAACATATGATTTTTGAACTGTCATCCAGGTAAAAACCTATCATAAACAGACTCTAGGTTATCTTGATTCCTTGTCAGGGCTACTTTATTTTGGAACCATTACTGTTTCCATCCTGGATCAGTTTTTTATTCAAGCCATATATTGTTCCGCTGCCGGCTTTCTAGGATTTTGTAGCTTAATATGCCTTCCAATCCAACTTAAGACTAGGACAGGCACAACATCCAGTCCCCGGCCATTGATTTATCAATGTGAAAGGGTTCATACATATTTTCATCAATGAAAATATTTCAGCCATGCCAAGAATCAAACCTGGGACCTTTAGCTCAGTAAGCAAACATGCTACCAACTGAACTAAGGTGCCGGACTGTCAGATCTACCAAGGGGAATTTTTTTTTACTAAATGATATCTCACTCTCTCTACATTTTAGAAAAAAATTCTAAATATCAAATAAAAAGCGGATGATATTTAAGTAGAAAGAGATTTAAAGATAACGTGTTTGTTGAATTACAATATGTCATGTTTTGGTCAAAAATTATGACAAATTAATAGTAATAAGAGTTCACCTTGCAGTCTAGGGGTAAGGTGTCAGACTTCTGTGCTGGGGGTCCGGGGTTCAATCCTCGGTCCCGGCACAGATTTATCTGATTGCCAAACCCTTCCTTCACCTCTGACAAGACGTGTATTAATCACAACTTGTGAATGTGAGGAATGCCAGGCCTCCACCGTNGTGGTTCGGATCCCACGTTAAACTGTAGGTCCTCCATTCCATCTCACAATCACCCTACCATCACACATTAGCGTAAGTGCGTATAATCCGAACGGGTAGTAGGACGTGGTGCTAATAATAATAATAGAATATATACATAGATTAGGCTTGTGAAACCAGTCGAGCTGGTAGGGAAAGTATACAAAAAAATTTGTTCAAATTAAGTAATATAGATTAGAACAATATTTAAGAAATTAAATTATTTGAGTGCATTTTATTAAGTAAATATATATAAAATACCATCGGTAGAATGATTTTTTAAAAATAGGGGTAGATTTCCTCACCATTAGTGTAATAATATATATATATATATGTGTGTGTTACCCGAAAGGATAGTAATACACTGTAAAAAAATATTCTTAAGACATTTTAATGACAATATCTATCTCTCTCTGCCTGCTGAAATGCAGCCTTGAGAAGTGTTCCTGGAATAAAGGATCTCGACTTCATTGTTAGCACTTGACTCTAGTAGCATATCCCTTTCTGATTCATTGTGTTAAACCCCTCCTTCCCTCGCCATTGATATATATTGGAATATGGTCTTCAATAGAAATACATTAAAGGTGATGCTTATATGTCATAATGTATGGGATATAACTGGTGTTGAGTCGTTAAATAACGGACCTTCAGTCATTTTTCAGACCAATCGGTTAAATCTAATTTTGGTAACACCTTAGAAATGATTTTGTTGATATGACTATAGCCTATGTTAGCATTTTAAAGAGGGTTAATTTTAAGGAACTCCGTTATTACTATCCCGGAGAGAGATAGAGAACTATTCTCGATGATATTCCCAACTTGGGCAATCAAAACACCACTTTCACCCTGTCTGTTCGAAGCAAGTATTGATGGCTCGTAATTCATGTGGTGTTTATCAAGCTGTGTGATGGGGAGCTGGAAGATCTTGATAAAGCAAGAGACGATCTCTGTAGTCTTGAGGTAAAAAGTGCTCGCCTCAGTATCCGATGTTAGCGGATTCAAACCCAGCACACCTGCCCGTTGGCTTGCCAATAAAATACAGTAGAGCGTCGGAAATCCGGAGCGTCGCAAATCCGGATCGGCGGTGAGAGCAGGTCAAGTCTTGTACAAAAAACAATTAAGTACTTTTTTACCCAGTAAGTTTCCATTAATTACTGTAGATTATTGTGGTTTTTTTTCTAAAAAGTATTGTAGAGTTACTAATCTAAATTACTTAATGTAATGTACATGTTCTTATTCAATATACTTTATTAAAATATTTTGTGTACTATATTTTTCGAAGCCTTCAGCCTCTATTTTGCAATACAGTAGACTCCCGAGCGTCATGTATCCTCTAGTCAATACATTACGTATGTTTACAGTTATTGAAAGCACATTTGAAAATCCGGACAATTCAGTAATCCGGATGGGTCCCGGTCCCGATCGATCCGGATTAACGACGCTCCACTGTAAAACCTAAGTTATAGTTGTTAGCGTTTTTGTAATATTGTAAACAAAACTTGTTTAGTGCACCTATTTTTGTCACCAGATTATGGTTATCCTTTCCTCTCCCCGTGCTAATACATGTGCCTTTTTTCTTTAAATTACTCTCCTCAAATATACCTCATATTGAATATCTAATAACCCTTATGACCCCGCTCCACATCACATTAACCTTTTGGGAGATATATAAATATACAGGGTGTATCATTGCATCTGGGATCGCTTCGTTGACCGCATGGTTAAGGGCGTCACTCTCGCAATAGACTATACTACCGATTATGAGGAGATGGTGATTTGATCCTAGGGTGTAGTGAGGGTGTTTTTTATTTAATTATTTCCCATTCTTCACGCAAATACGGGTATACTTCCTCTAAATTCAACTTTTCTCATCCCTAAACCATTAGTGTAATTAGTACATATGCGTATAACCTGAACAGGTAGTAGGACTCGATACTAATAAATAATATATGAGACCCAGTTCAGCAGTGAACAAGAGGGACAAAAACAATCAAAGTTAATGTAAATGTGTTTCCCATTTGACAGTGTTTCCAAGCTATAGTCATGTTTGTACCCCAGTAAAGTGGAGCTACTTAACATTATAGGAAGTGCTCAAAATGGCCATCTTCAGCCTGAATACAAGCCAGCAGTCGTCGTGCCTTAGAATGCCGCACTTACTCACTCTATGGCCTTAGAAACTCGGAAGCTAATTGCCGCACTTACAAAAGTACGCCACCTATACCTATCTTGAGCAAGCTCTATCCAGTCTCTCATTACACCCTATCTCTTTCAGGTCCATTCTTATTTTATCCTTCCCTCTGCGTCTAGGTCTTCCCACTAGATTTGTCAGTCAGTACCTTTAACACGGTTCTATAATCTCCCATTCACGCAGCATGTCTCGCCTACCGTAGTATATGAGACTTGATTATACTAACAATGTCTTGTGTTAAGTACAGGGTATGTAATTCATTATTATTTAACGTCCCCCACACCCCAGTAGCCTCACCCCTTTTTTTGAACCAAATATCTTCCTAAGCGCCTTGTTTTCGTCGTAAGGTAAGAGACCAATTTTCACACCCATAGAGAAATACCAGGTGCTAGGAATAGCTCATATATAACACCTAGCCAACAGGTCGAGAGATATTGAGAATGGTATACAAACATTTTATGAGCTTATTTAATGAATTTTGTGTTTTCTGTCCACGAGTGGTTCCCACATCTTACAGTACACCCTGTATATGAATCACGTTACTGAGGAGTGGATGAAGGAGGCAGTATTTAAATGTAGAATGGAAAACCCTATAGGGAAAACCACCCTAAGTACACCCAAATAGGATTTGAATCCCGACCTCCCTATCGCCGTCTAACTAGACTAAATGAGCCTGACATGTATACAGCCTGCCCACCGATGCAACCCTTGTGTTAAAAGTTATATATATATATATATAAAACACATATATATATGTGTGTATGTGTGTGCCGTGACTAATGAGTACTGGGTGTAGAAACTTTCTTGGAGCATGCACCTTAATGTAGGCAACCCATTCTACGTAAGAAGAAAGCTAGAAGTCTAGCCAGTGGCGAGATCTTCTTTGTATTAAATAATAAAGACGGAGAGTGGCGTAACAAACAATTTCTTACCTTGGTTTTGAGAAGGTGAGGAGGTTGACAATTTCAGTCTAGAGCTGAACTCTTAACCCTAATAAATACCTTTAAAAGAATTTAAGACTGTAAACAAATCTACGAACACATAATTAGAAAGATGTGTTTTAATTAAATTCTTAATAATTCACCGGGATTCATATTGGGAAAACCATCCTAGAGCAATTGAATGATAAATACAAATTTTTTTTGCGGTTAACTTTAATGATATGTTTTTACTACATTATCAGTAATAATCTCTCATTCAGTGGTCGAATAGTTTAAGCTGTCACACTCGCAATAGACTAGACTTCCAATGACGGGGAGATTGGGGTTCAAATCCTCATCCCCTGTACTGAGGGTATTTTTTTTTCTAAATGGTTTTTCCACTCTTGCTCCACACAAATACGGGTACACTTCCTCTAAATTCAACCTTCCTCATCCATAACACATTTGCGTGATTAGTTAATATTCGTATAGCTCTATCGGGTGGTAGTAATAAAACGCTGTGACAAAATATATATTTACTTTTTTAAATTAGTATTTTAATTGAAAGGATCCCAATTTTACTGTTTCCAAATGAGTACTGCCTGCAGGAACCTGCATTTCGATACGTTTTCTGGTTCGAACGTTATTTTGTATCTAAAAACCCGGTTAATCCAGTGTGAGATGGGCTTCTAACCGGGTTAGTACCGCTAGGTTTTTTTGTTTGTTTTTTTGCATTGCGTTTTAATACTCGTCCACGGTATCAGCAGAATTACATTAAGAAGGTAGGGATAGGAAATATATAGTTTTGAAGAAATGTACCCACGTTTTCTTGGAGGTAGAGTGATAAAGAATTTAAGGAATAAAACCCTCAGTACACTCGACTGAGATTCAAACCCTAAGCTCCTCCCTTGTCAGTGGGAAACCAGACTAGACCTACTTTTTAGGCTTTTTTTCCTCACTCTCTTCAAAGATTCTTGCTATCAGGAACCTATCATATAGCTCTTCTGTAAATATGAACATGTTTCAGTGGCGTGGCGTGGAGTGTTACCAAGGAAAGTAGAGATTTTATTTTATTGATTCCTTATCACCGCGTCTTACTACCTGTTCAGGTTACACGCATATATTATAACTAATCTAATGTGGTAGGGATGAAGAAGGAAGCACTTTAGAGGTAAGCTACCCGCATTTGCGTGGAGGGAGAGTGGGAAAATATTAAGGAAAAAATCTTCGATATAACCGACCGTGAATCTAACCCCGATCTTCCCGTCATCAGCAGGCCAGTCTAACACAATATTGACGCCTTAGACCGTTCGGCCACTAGAGCGGGTAGCAGACATTGTTGTACCTGTGATATGCCCCCATCCACTCTGTCCCCATTTGACCAATCAGTCACAGGCTCTGATCTACAAACCTCACAAAGGAGGGGTATAGTTGAGATAGGATCTACCTAGTTAATGAATGTTCTACTGAGTGATGAGAACAATTCACAGGCGTCAATAGATTTTAATTATTAGGAGTGTGGGAAGTGGGAGGGCATACCGAACCCATTTTCACTTTAAATTAGAGCAATCAAATTAACAATACAAATAATATGATAGTTGAATTTTTTAAAGTCATAAAAAAGTGACTTTAATCATAGTTCCAAACGTGGATTTTGAATTTTATAAATAATTTCACATTTAAGCAGATTATTTGGGAGGGGGGGCATTTGTACCCTCTACCCCCGCTAACAACGCCCTTGGGTACAGTATAAACAAGTTCTGCTTATCCTGGAAACAAGTTACGTCACGCCACTGACAGATATGTAATCTAAATGTTATCGTTACAAGGACTGCAAAATACTGCTCACGCACCCGGTTTGACATAAATACAAAGAACCGGTTCCCAGAAGTTGAATAAAAGCAGGCCGTTCTGAGTAATAATTAAGGACATAAGCTCATCAGTTTATTGCTGGAAGAAAGTAGACCTGAACTCAAAGACTGCACTATTTTTTTTATCGCCGCGTCTTTTTACCCGTTCAGGTTACACTCATATATGATAATTAATGATTACTCTAATGGGGTAGAGATGAGGAATGAAGCATTTTAGAGGTAATGTAGTCGCATTTGTATGGAAGAAGAATGGGGAACCATTTAGGGAAAACCATCCTCAGTAGACCCAATCGGGATTCGAACCTCGATCTTTCCGACTTCGGTAGGACAGTCTAACACGAGAGTGACGCCTTAGACCGTTTGGGCACTGACGCGAGTAACTGCACTATTAACCAAGCTATTATTTGGTTCTTCATTTTATTTTTTAAGTGTTATTGCTATCATAAATATTAGGGTAGACACACACCTCGACAACGTAAACTAAAATATGTTAAATATCAACTTTATTTATTATCATATTTCCAATCGTAGTCATTGACGAAGCAAAGAAAATTCGTAAATAATCAACAAATATGAATGGTTAGTAGAAGACAGTATTAAATCTTGTACAGAAGATATCTCTCGTCTGATGAAATATTGTGACGTTTTAATTGACCAAAACATCATCTCGCAATCTGATTGCCTGATGTGTCCACTCAAGGCCATAAAATGTATAATACATACATTTGTGATACTATACGAACATTTCCTGAATCGACTTATTATATCAATAATATGACCTACAAACAAACTTAATTCTAGAACAAACCCGGTCCGCCCTGCCGTCAAATCAAACCCAATTTCATCAATGAGACTTTTTTTTTTGCCTAGAAATCGGGATTGTTAACACAGTAAATATATAAACTATACCGAATGAGTTGAAGTTACTTTATGAATTGTTAGAATTGATTGTGAACGTCATGTTTGAAAGTAATGTAGGCCCTATTTCAATTGTATTTGCATGATGAGCTTTGCGCTAATCGTTATTAGCTATTCACTATGTATGAATATATATATATATATATTTTTCTTGGCGTCACGCCTTACTACCCGTTCGAATTATACACCTATGTATTAAATACAATGATATGTTGGGGCTTAGGAAGGTTTAATTTAGAGAAGGTGACCTGGCGGTCTAGGGGTAAGGTGTCGGACTTCTGTGCTGGGGGTTCGGGGTTTAATCCTCGGTCTCGGCACAGATTTATCTTATTGCCAAACCCTTCCTTCACCTCTTACAAGACGTGTATTAATCACAGCTTGTGAATGTATGGAATGCCAGGCCTCCACCATGGTTCGGATCCCACGTTAAACTGTAGGTCCTCCATTTCAACTCACAATCATCCTACCATTACACATTAGCGTAAGTGCGTATAATCCAAACGGGTAGTAAGACGCGGTGCTAATAATAATAATTTAGAGAGAATGCGTGGAGGGAAAGTGGAAAACCATTTAGGTAAAAATAAATCTTAGTGCACCCGACTGAGATTCGAACCCTGATCTCCCCTTCTTCGACAGTCTAATCCAATACGAGAGTAGCACTTTAGACCACGCGACCACTGAAGTGGGTGAATGTAAATTCAGTAGGGTCTATTAGTTCACACTGTCGGGGAAATGATGCGATATTTTATTAAAAGATGCATTGTCTTAGTATTTATAGGTGTTCTGTCTTACGGCAGGTTCATCCCTTTTGTCAGTGGACCTAGACCGCCAATGCGTCCTATCCTCTGCCTCCTCCTTCAACTACCGGAATTTTCTTCTTTCCTTCAAGTCATCTAATGTTTGAATCCTCCTTCTTCCTAACCTCCACCTTGCTTTCTATGACGTCGTGCAGAAGACAGTTCCTCCTAAGGCTGAGTCCGGTCCAGTTTGCTTTGTACCGAAGAATCACATCTAAAATGGTTCTCTTCTCACTCACTATTCTTAGGATTTATTCGTCTTAGAACTTCATAAAAGGATTACGGAAGATTATTTTAGAATGTTTTCTAAAATGTTTCATAAAAGGAGTTGCCATAAAGATCGTATTCAAAAGACACATTATTCATCCTGATTTGACGGTAGTAAGAAATCAAAAGGCCTAGCTGTTAGAATTTAAACTATACAATTCAAATTAGTTATTTTTATTTTGCTCCTAGTCTTACTACAATCCAATTTTCATAGGAAGGAGCTTTTAGACAATACAAACTTTATTTTGCGGTCAACATTGATAGCATTTTACTATATTATTAGTGTTATTTTATAGATATTAATAATATATATCAAAAGTGACAGCTACAGATAACAAGACTTGACGTGTAAATATATGAAAGTTAATAATAATAATAAGAAGAAGAAGAACCACGTGTTACTACCCACTCGGGTTATGCATTTAAATACTATTTACGCTAATGGGCTAGAAATGGGGAAGCTTGAATATAGAGCAAGTGAACTCGCCGAGATTTTAACTTCGATCTCCCCGTCTTCGGCAGTCTAGATCAACACGAAACTAGCGCGTTAGCTAACAACGCCACCGAGGTGGGTTATCTGAAAGTTGATCTAGTAGCTTTTCTAGCTTTCTGAAAAGACCTTTACTATGAAAATTGGACTGTATTAGCTCGCGTTACACACATTTAATTGCATTGATGGAATAGGGATGGGTAAGGTAAGAGTGTAAATAAAGTTGTAACCACATTCACGTCGAGAGTGAGAGCGAGAAACTATTAAAGGGAAAAAGAACATACGCGGCTAGGATTCGAACCCCCTGCTATCCCCCGTCAGTGGTAATCCATCCTATCGCGAACCTGACGGCTTTGACCGTGGTTCCTCTGGTTCGTTTGTCGCACCTATATCCTCCTCTCGATTTCCGTGAGACCATTCCATTATTTGGCACTACCACGGCCGGAAGTGACCTCGGGGAATCCCCAGATATATAAAAACCTAAACACCGCTCAATGGGCCGTGACTTCCGTAACTCTCCTTTCCCGCCTGCTCCCCCTCCCTTTTCCCACCTTTTTTTTTTT
>CABFWO010001949.1:85755-106588 GCA_902155825.1 Timema genevievae
GTATAAAATAAAATAAAAGTGTTGCTCAATTTCTCCCCCTCCCTCCCCGGTTAAAATATATCGCAACGAGCCGTCGCTTGAGCGAGAGAGTGTGCGATTCACTAAGGACACACAGTTCACAAGTTCATATTAAACTTGTCTTTAGACAGCGACTATCATTAAGGCCGCCGTCCGTACGTGCGAAAATATTGGTTGTTTCGTCTTTAATACCGTGCGTGAGAGTGAAAACAAAAATACTAGTTAAAAAAAATCATGTGACCTTGACCCAAAGATTGCATTCAACAGTCTTGCAAAAGAAAGTGTGTTTTTTTTTATGGCAGGATTGAGTAAATAGCTATTATTTGATGATGCGAAAAAAAAGAAGAAAAGGATAAGAAAGTAGAAGATAATAAAGCATTTGGCTGACATTCGTGTCTGACGTCGGAGTAGGATCATTAAAACGGAAAATTTCAAAATAAAGTGTTCGTCACATAGGGTTTTTTACTATTATTTTTCGCAAAATATTGTTTTAGATTATTTTTTAAATATTTTTCAACAAACTATATAGGGTTGAAATGTTTGATGAGAGGATTTTAAAAATAAAATGTAGATAATATTATATACTAAACATAAAAAAATAGATATCATGATTGCTTTGTGTGAGAAGAGTATTTTTTCAAATGTATATACAGTATTTAATTAATCTTGATGAAAATATCTTTAAGTGTTTCTTTTTTTTTTTAATAAATACGTGCGAAAGTTTGAAGAGCATTCATTTCACATCTTGAGTTTAACAGGTGAGTTTAGATAAGATCATTAATTTAGTTATCATTAAATTAATGTTTTAAAATGGTTGGGAACAGAAAATTGTGTCTTGGCTTTATATTTAACTTATTAAATATCCCCATTAGACCGTAAGTTACACTTATAAAACATGATACATTTCTTTGGTTTATAATTTTTTTTATTTGCTTCTTGTGTGTGCTTAAAGTAGTCCACCTAATTAAGTTCACTTCCCAAATTTCAAAAATATATATCTCAATTTTATATCATAATATTAAAAGTGAAAATAATAGATTTTTTTAGAAAAATTATTAAATAGTGTGTTTGTAAATTTAGGTTCTGTTTGGTAAATTTTATATAGTCATGTGGCATTAATTATTGTACTCTGTTATATAAGGCGGATGTTGTGAAATTATTCAAGTGGTATATTTTCATTTGATTTGGCTCTGCTGACAAACCGGTCTTGGCTGACACTGCAAATAATTAGTGGCTGTTCTATAAAAAGTAGGACAGCAAGAATATTTGCTACTCTTTGCTAAATTTCAGCACCAACAAAATCGTAATGATTTGTATCTAGATCCAATATAAATTATTGACACACACTACCTACGTGGACTTTTTAGTAGCAAATCAATACCAAACTTTGAGAACAATAAAAAAATCTAAAAAGAGCTATACAGTTTGAATACGCGAGGGTTAAACATTCATTGTTAACTGGTTTTGTTGTATTAACTTTTAAATGATCATACCTCAAAAATAAGAAGTCATAATTTTGAATAGCTGAGCTTACAAACACGCATATGTATATGTCTATATTTTTATCGCCACTTTTTTTTTAGCACCTGTTCAGGTTATACGAGGAAGTACATCCGCATTCACGTGAAGGCAGAGTGAAAAACAATTTAGGGAAAACCATCCTTAATGCACCCGACCGTGATAGAACCCTTATCTCCCCGTCTTCGGCAGTCTAGTCTACTGCGAGAGTAGCGCGTTAGATTACGCGGCCACCGAAGCGGGTTACTGATTATTTACTCTATGGCATTAGGTTCTCGAAAGTTCATTGCCGCACTTAGGCCTATTCTACACTAGCTAGCAACCGCGCCTTTGAATGAAACCCTTGTTATCAAGTTAGAAAATAAGTTTTCGTCTAGACCAGCGTTTTGACCGCTATCTCTGGTGGCGTTAAAACCGCCCAGCGGTAGAAACGCGAAACAAACTACACCAGGCGTTAACAGGCAGTTGTGCCTCAATGTAACAACAAGTCTTTCAGCAGTAATAATAAATACTCTTCCTCAAGATGGTATCACGTTTTGCAATATTTTCATTCACTAAACCAAGTAGTTCATCAAATGAAACCACAGGCATTCTATAGTACAAAAAAAAGAACTTCTCTGGGTATATTCTGTGATTCATAAACATAATATGAAACTGTCCTGTTGAGAGACGGTTCGATAATGTGGGGTGAGTCTACCAACGTCTCTTTTGACGAGTTTTTTTTGTTGCGAGTTTCCTCCAACAAAATAAGTCGCGCAATACAGCCGGCCTGCACAATGTCCATTTTTAAACCATTCTGCACAAGTGGAAGCAACAACCGCGGCATTTAAACCGCTAGTGTAGAATCAGTAGCGTTTTGATAGCTGTTTAACAGTCGCGTTTTGACAATCAGGTGTAGATTCAAGATTTTGGGGGCGTAAGCTAGCGGTAAAACCGCCGCGTTTTAACCGCTAGTGTAGAATCGGCCTTACAAAAGTACGCCACCTATCCCTATCTTGAGCAAGCTCTATCCAGTATCTCTCATTACACCCTATATATTTCAGGTCCATTCTTATTTTATCCTCTTATCTACGTCTAGGTCTTTCCAATGGTCTTTTCCCATTAGGTTTGTCAGTCAATACCCTTAACAAGGTTCTAGAATCTCCCATTCACTCTGCATGTCCTTCCCACCATAATCTACAAGACATGATCATTATAGCAATGTCTTGTAATGAGTACAGGGTATCTAACTCATAAGTATATAATATCCTCCCCTCTCCATTATTTTCAACCCCTTTTTGGACCAAATGTTTTTGAACCATTTTTATTCACAACACATAGTAATCCCAACAATTCTCAAATATCTCTCATGGACGTAATAGTAATTTAACAGAAACTTTTTAATTAAATAGAAAAATTCCTGGACAAATGTATCGATGCCCATTACACACATTCAAGAACTGTTGAGATTAACATGAGTGTGTAGGAAGTTCTAAATGCATCTACTGATGCAATATTTAAATTTTTTAGCCAAAATATTGTTAGGTTTTTAAAAATGCATATTTAACTACTTTTACTTGCGTTTCCTGTCCTTTTCACACTTTAAAACAAATACTGTTTATGTTAACGTCAATTGAAGTTAATTTATAATTAATATAATTTATTGTTAATGTATTGATTAATACATCAAATTTATTAATAGTACTCTGAAACTATGTGAAATAGTCGCACCATATTATTACTATAATTATAGTAGCTTGGTTTTGGTGACCTTATGTTCTAAGGTTAAGGTAGGAGACTTCTGTACTGGGGGTCCGGGATTCAATCCTCGGTCCCGGCACAGATTTATATGATTGCCGAACCCTTCCTTCACCTCTGACAAGACGTGTATTAATCACAACTTTGCGTATAACCCGAACGGGTAGTAAGACGCGGTGCTAATAATAATATTGTAGCTTGGTTTGAGTGTGTGGTTGATATAGTTTGATAACTTAATGTGGGGATATTGAGAACGAGAGAAAAGGCCAGTGTTATTGCAGTTGTTACCATTTTGGGGGGGAAGGGGGCAGAAAAAATAATATATTGCTTCATTACAAACATAGTTTAATTTTCTTCACATGGTGATATCAGATCCACATATAATATTAGCGGCATTAGATGACAAACTTTTTAAATGAAGAGAAAAAGTTGTCATTAATTTCCATGACACATTCTGACAAATATTCAAGAAATGTTGATATCACCATGTGAAGAAAATTAAACTCTATGGTTGTACTGAAGCTATATAGTTGATTAATTTTGACCAAAAAACAGTTTTACTATAAAAACTTCAAAAACACTGGCCTTTTTATTTCGTTCCCTAACATCCCCACCTTAAGTTTTTCAGTTATAATTCAACAAACAATAGTAAAGTTATTGTTTCTCGTTTTGATAAGAACCACGCACACGTATTTGTTTTGTTCATATGTAGGCCTACTATCTTTCAAGGCCACATAGCCCTCGAGTACAAATTGTTGCGACAAATCAAACGAGATATGTGTGGATGATCGAGCTGAGTTGACTTCACATACACAGAGATAAAACACAAGGATATATTTTCAGGCGTAAATGAGTGAGCACTTTGATAACACACATCATGGATTGCCCTATAGCTCAGTGACT
Organism: Timema genevievae; assembly: GCA_902155825.1. NCBI lineage: Eukaryota > Metazoa > Arthropoda > Insecta > Phasmatodea > Timematidae > Timema > Timema genevievae. The sequence continues at coordinate 89,932 of CABFWO010001949.1, forward strand.
CGGGAGGTAGACAAGATTATCTCATAGCCAGGGCCCGGATTTTGATGGCATATCATCTTTTTTTTGTCATATAAAATGCTCATAAGTACATAAACTCTGTTTATGAAACCCTTGTATAAATGTATATATTATAGGTAATTTTTTTTATCATTTAGGAACTTAGGATCAATTTTTTAAATTTATTTTTTAGGGTGTTTTAGGCATTTTTTAGTCATTTTAAGTCATTCATGTTGAATACGTTTATTTTTAAAATAAAATCGATATTTTATAAATGCATACATTTTTTCAGCACTTGTCGTAATGAGAAGCTAATGTAGGCAATGAACTAATTTTCTTATTTCTTGTCTGGTTGTAAAAAGATACACATTTCTGGTGAGACTACAACGAGGTTAGTTAGGGTTGCGTTGGTAAGGGGTGGCTATTACTTCTAAAAAAGATTTTTTTGTAAAATCAATATTACATCTAGCAGAATGCAATAGTTTAGTTGTTAAAGACTTTTAATTGACTTTTACATTTGTGTGCATTAATTACGGATATTTGTTCATACAACTAGGTCATTTGTTATTATTTTATACCATTTTATAGGTCTTTTTTTTATCATTTTAGCTAATCAAAGTCCGTGCCTTGCTCATAGCACACATCATGTAGTACCCTATAGCTCAGTGACACGGGGGGGTAGATAAGGTTAGCCCAGATACACACTGGCCTCTCGGAGTTAGAGACCAAGTCCCCTAAACCCTAAAGGCTTGCAGTTGGCATTGTCTGACCAATTATCCCTCAGGTGGGTTTTAAGGCGGGGACGTAGGGGACGCTAGAAAAGGTCGGTGCTTATGCAGTTTTTATATCAAAACATATTTTTGGCAAAAATTACTAAAATTTATTTCTCCAGTACAAACAGAGAGTTTAACTTTCTTCACATGGTGATATCAACGGTTGTTGAATATCTTTCAAGGGTGTCTCAGAATTTAATGACAATTGTTTCTCTTCAATTAAAAAGTTTCTCATCTAATCGATATGATCATGACATATTCAACAACTGTTGATATCACCATGTAAAGAAAATTGGACTCTATTTTTCTCTATTGGAACAATATTTGAGTTATTTTGGCCCAAAAATAAGTTTTGATATAAAAACTGCAAAAAACACTCGCCTTTTCTCGCGTCCCATACACTCCCACCTTAACACCCACGTCCTGAATTATTTTTTGGCGTTTTATTTTGTTAAGTTGTTATTTATTGTTTGTACGTTTAACACAAGGGTTACTTCCATCAGTGGACACGCGGACTGAGTGTCAGGTTTAAATGGTCTGGACTGTCAGTGACAGGGAGGTCGGGACTCTAATACCAGCCAGATGTTTTTAGACTTCCCCGCCCCCCAAACCCCAAACATTTTCCCACGCTTCTTCCACGAAAATATCCTCTAAAATTCTACATTCCTCATCCTTATCTCAATAGCGTAGCTAAATGCTTATAGCTCAGACAGGCAGTAATATGCATATTTTAAAAAACACACAAGACCTAATTTAAAGATGTTGAGATGAGGAAAGATTTTAAATGAAATTTTTTTCATATCGTTAAGGGTTTAAAACTTAATGTGCAACCCATCCCCTCTAAATTTTTCTCCCCTTTTTTACCCGGTTGGGATTCTAAACCCCCCCAAGCTTCGCGTTAAATGACGTCCAAGTGCAATTCGAGTCTAGTGCCTTGCACTCCTCGTCCACCACTGCGTGTTTTTTGTTGTTATTGTTTTCACTGGTGGTGACGCAAGTTGAAGGACACTTGGGCTGTATCCGAATAGTTAAAATCTCCCTATTTGGACCCTTGAGTTTTAGACTTGATGCAGTCTTGATGATTTTATACTTCTCGCGCTGTTCATAGCGAAGACTGCATCTAACTACTCGAACGGCAACAACCTTATTTAAAATGGCGGATAACGTAAGTCAGTGCTCTAGCAGACGAAACGATAATACTAAAACAATTGCCAGTCAAACACCGCAACCGACACCGTGAGAACAGCGCATGGCTGGTATACTTTGTATCCATGGTGACCAAGACCTCGAGAAGGGTGCATAGGCATCCTTCGTGACCATTCGGACAGATCTACACTTGGTCACGTGATTGCCAATGCAGCTATCAAGGGCACGAGTCAAGGCGACACCGCATAAGTAGACTATCCGGATACAGCCTAGCTGTAGCCCATGACCGCACTAATAGAGAACTTCTAATAGCTCGATCGCTACCTCACCCGATTTCTAGCAACGAAATGACCCGCATCGATGGTATTATGGTCAAAGGCAGCCTTTTTTTTCAAGCTGGGCCTCATCTTTTTTTTTTCTTAGCACCGCGTTTTAGTGACCATTCGGGCTATAAGCTCATATACTAATTACACTAATGGCTTTAGGGATTAGGAAGGCTATATTTATAAGAAATGTACCCGCATTTACGTGGAGTGAGAGTGGAAAACCATTTTGGGAAAAACCCTCCTTAGTACACCCAACCTAGACTCGAACCTCAATTTCCCCGTCATTGGCAGTCTAGTCTACCGAGAGAGTAGCGCCTTAGACCATGTGGCCACCGAAGCGAGCTGTGCCATAGTTATCTCAGGCTCAGTGAGAATATTCTAAAATAGTCCTTAATTGTTTTTCACACAGTAAAATAGTATCAGTAATTAGAATTATCAAGTTTTCAAATCTGCCAAAGATGCAGCCAGAACATTTNCTTTTATTCTTGTAAAATTTAATTGTTTTATTGAATGTTCATAATATTGTTGTGAAAATTTTATTTATGGATTCCAGTATGTATTTTTTTCTGGTGCAAGTGATGCTTTGGTCTAAAAATTTGGGAACCCCTGGTCTAAGGCATCACTCTCGATAGACTAGACTCCCGATTATGGAAAGATCGAGGTTCGAATCCTGGTTGGGTGTACTAAGGGAGACTTTCCCTAGATGGTTTTCCAATCTCTTCACATTTAAATGCGGGTACACTTCTAAAGTAAAACCTACTCATCCTTAACACATTAGCGTAATTAATACATATGTGTATAGCCCAAACTAGTGGTAAGACACGGTGTTAAAAAATAAGCCACCAAGTAGTATTGGCTGACGAAGTGCTCTATGGTCGACGTACAGGTAGAATAGAAAGTGTTTGTCCAAAACAAGTGAAAGTGTTCTTGCACAACACACTGTCCAGTCAGTCACCATCCAAAGTCTTGCTTTCTCTCCTAAAAATCATCCGAACTACAATTTTTTTAATGAAGGTGGAAATTTGCATTATTATTATTATTATTATTACTAAACCCTATTATTATTTTAGATATGTATGGTGCACTTTCTGAACCGACTGATTATATCAGTACACGACTTATGAACTAACTTAGATCTAGAGCAGACACAGCATCCAGTACCCCAACCGTTATTTTATCAGTGTGAAAGTAGAAACCCACATTTTACCAACTATAGCGTTTTCGGGATTGTCATGAATCGAACCCTGGAGCTTTATTTCCCTAGTAAAACACGTCAACCACTGATATAAGGTATCAGAATTCCCAAAATGGATCGTAAATAGTTTTAATAAAACATTTGAAGCATAACCTAATATAAAACAATGAAAATATGACGAGCATAATTATAGGCTAAGTTTTATAATAATAAATACGACTTGGTATTCTACATATTAATACTATTCATACATATTAAAATTCAACCTAAAATTTTCTGTTAAAAGAACAAAAATAATAGATTTGAAAATTAAATTCTTCACCCCCACCCCAAAATAAATTTCTGGGCTGCGTTCTTGGGGATGAGGATTTTTTAATATAAAAAAATACATAATTAAATTGAATTCCCACATTAAATTGTATGAGTTTTTTTTGTTGGTAAAAAAATTATCACCATTCTTAATAAATATCTATAATATATTATATGTCCTTTATTCTCATTAATATTGTCACACACGTAATTACGATCCTTATTTTAAAATTGAATTGATGAGATCTGAAGAATTACATAAATTATAAAATTCCACTCACGTGATATTTGTTGCTATCAGGAATTATTTTCTAGAGTGTATTTCCGGTTTTAAAATTTTGTGATAGTAAATTGAACACAATTATAACTAACATAATGGAGTAAACAAAGTATTTGTTTTGCTTGCTTTAGCTATTTTCCAACTTATATACATATTACTACACATACGGGCCATCTGTAATTAATTATGCTAATTGGGTAAGTGATGATTAAGGTAGAATTAAAAGGAAATATACCAAAACTTGCGTGGAGGGAGAGTGGGAAATCATTTAGGGGGAAAAAAATTCAGTACCCCCAGCTGGGATTCGAATTCCAACTTACCCATCATTGGCAAACCAAATCAGACGAATTTTATATTTATCTCAACTGTCTAACGGTGAGGTTTACATTAGTTTAAAAAAGTGTTTAATACACTAAGTAATTGTAAAATTGGTAAAAAAAAAATTGAATTACATACATGTACTAAAACAATGTGTACCGGTAGTAAATTTCTTGAAATTTCATTAAAATTGTTTGTTACAGTATTATAAAATTATATTTGATTGATATATTTCAAGTTAGTTAAGGAAACTCTTATTTAGTGTCCGGTGTCAGTCAATTTGACAAGTGTTTTAAAACTATTTTAACACGTTGTAATCCACTTCGGTGGCCGCATGGTCTAAGGCAGGAGTCTGCAACCTACGTCCTGCGAGGTGGATCCGGCCCACCGACTGTTTTTATCTGGTCCACCAAAGATTTAACAAAAAATAGTTGTGTCCATAAAACTAAACTAATAACTAATTATTATTTGAGAAATATAAAACTGAAATTCTCGCTCGATATTTTTTCCAAGCTACCTTTTTTTTTAAGCCATATGGTTCAAATAACCAAAAAAAGTTGCTAGCCCCTGGTCTAAGACCACAATAGACTGAACTGTAGATGGTGAGGAGTTTGGGCTTCGAATCCCGGTCGAGTGTACTGAGTATCTTTTTTTCCTAAATGGTTTTCCCCTATATCTTTTTTTTCCCACGCAAATGAGGGTACACTTCCTCTAAATTAAACATTCATCTTTCCTAACACACTAACGTAATTAGTAGAGTCGATTCGGGATAGGAATGGTTGTAAATGACAGCTAGCAGAAGATGTAAAAACGGTTAAAGGAAAAACATATTATTTAAAAACAAATTGTTTGTTGTGAACGTTTTTTCTTGTCTAAATTAACAACAAATCAATATGTGGTCTTGCAGATCATATGGTTTGGCGAATGAATACATGAAAGTGGATCTAGAAGCTTTTGTTAGCTGTCACTTACCTACATCGTTATAGCGAATGGACTATATAGATGCGTGTAACCCAAACGGGAAATAGGACGCAGAGAGGAAAATAATGTGATTTTGTCAATTTATCTTTACTCTTTGCTCTTGAATAAGAAATATTTTCCTAATTGTTTGTGTTTATTTTCTCAGGACAGCTCCAGTAAAATATATATATATATATATATATCAGTTCGAGATGAGACGGAGCCCACTCCCAGCATTAGTGCTTGCACTTACCTTGCAAGCTACCAGTGCCGCGGTTATTTCTAGGCCTCGCGTCGGTGAGGATGGTAAGTTACATTCCTGTTTTTACTCTTTCAAGCAGAGAAATTATTGTGATATTATTGTGACCGTGATGGAGCTGGACGATTTAAACTAATAAAGGTCGGTTTTATTAATTTGTCTGACTCAAGTCTCTCTTCCTCAAATATGTCTATATGTATGTTCCTATGTCTGTCTGTCTGTCTGTCCCTACGCCTGTATGTCCCTATTTGTGTCCGCCCCTATGTCTTTCCCTTGGTTTGTCTGTCTGTCCCTTTGTATATATGTTTTTCTGTTCCTATGTTTATCTGTCTGGCCCAATGTATGTCTGTCTATCTGTCCTATGTCTGTATACCTTTAAGTCTGTCTGCCCTTGTGTCTGGGCCTCTGTATGTCTTATTCTATGTACATATGTCTGTCCCTATGTATATATATATCTGCCCTATGTCTGTATAACCTTAAATCTGTCTGCCCTTGTGTCTGCCCCTCTGTATGTCTTATCCTATGTATATATGTCTGCCCCTATGTATATATATCTGTATCTATGTATATATATGTCTGTATAACCTTAAGTTTGTCTGCCCCTGTGTCTGTCCCTATGTATGTCTGTCTATCTGCCCTATGCCTGTATAACCTTCAGTTTGTCTGCCCCTGTGTCTGTCCCTATGTATGTCTGTCTATCTGCCCTATGTCTGTATAACCTTCAGTCTGTCTGCACCTGTGTCTGTCTGTCAATACTTGGGGCTACAGCCGAAACGGTTTGATGTATTTCGTCCAAACCAGATGGTAAGATGTGAGATGGTCTCACCTCAAGGTTGAATAATGATTTGTATTATAACGCCAAAATTAAGGGCAATTTACTTTTGACAAGAATTTGAAATTTTTATAAAATGGCTTTAACGATTTTATTTCAAATGAATATCTGGGGATTGTTCTATATAGTAAATAAAGATGTTTATTTGTTATTAAAAAATATAATATTTGAAGTTTAAGATTTATCAATATTAAATTTAAAAAAATTAATTTGCTGTAGCAAATACTTAGAGAGCTTTGAAATGTGGTGTTGATGAAGGCTTGAGAAGTTCAGGTGGACAGACGGGGTGACAAATAAATCCTAAGACTGAGAAGAGAACCATTTTGGATGTGATTCTTCGGTGCAAAGCAAATTGGACCTGACCCAGCCTTAGGAGGAACCGTCTTCTGCATGACGTCATAGAAGGAAAGATTGAGGGAAAGAGGAGATTAGGAAGAACGAGGATTCAAATATTGGGTGGCTTGACGGAAAGAATAACAATTCTGGGAGCTGAAGGAGGAAGCAGAGGACAGGGTGCATTGGCGGTCTAAGTCCACTGACCTGGCATAAGACAGAACACATAATAATAATATTAATAATAATAATAATAATAATAATATAACAATATTGTTCAAAACTAAATCTAAAGAGTGTTTTAAATAAAAATCAAAAAATATTTGTTGGTGGTGAGGTATTTAAGTATAGTTAACTGACAGTCAATTTTTTTTATTATTTATGATAATAATATACAGTACTAAATGAGAAAATATGTAAGATTGTGTCAACATTTATCTAGCTCATGCGTTATTACACCTGGGTTACTTAAACGCTTGGTTTTATATCCACCCCCATGATCCACGTCTTACTACCCTTCCGGAATAACCACAACGGTGGAACCCGCATCGATGAGCAAGCGTACAAATGGTCAGGATCGTCTGATCTTGCTCACCAATTAATTAGAGGTTTGTCATAGAAATCAGGCCTGTGTAACTTGACATGGTTATTTTAACGGTTTACACATTCTCTTTCCACGCAAATGCGGGTATATTTACTCTCTATGTATAGTCCGGACTGGTGGAAAGACGCGGTGAAAAGGAAAAATAGTTATCTTGTGTGTGTATCACATCTTACTACCCGTCCGGGCTGTATGCAAATTTATACTAGTGAGATAGGGATTAGGAAGGGGTGGAAGGGGTGGAAATAATGAGCTTCCATTTTATAGTAGGGAGAGTGGGAAAACATTTAGGAAAAACACATTTCAGAACAACCATATGGAATTCTAAATCTGATTTCCCTGTCATAAGCAAACAAAACCAGATGAGACTGTCGGGTTGGTCCGCATGTCCACCGATGCGAGTGTTTGTATGTCGTATTTGACTAAGAATGTATGTAGGATTCCACCAGTGGTCTGTACTAGTGACGTCACTTACTGGAAGCGGGGGTGGTTCCAGTATCGTGCGGTCAGCTGAATGTCGCCGTGGTTGTGTCCTCATTGGTGTCCGACAGGCAGGCGAGGTACCTCGAGGTGTCTTGGGACAACGCGAGTCCTCTTTCCGGTGACTGGGTCGGCCTCTTCAATCACGACCCTTCCTCAGGCTCGCCGACAGGGCCCTTGTTCGCCGTCAGCGTCAACACTTCCTCTGGATGGGCCTTCACCGGGACAAGGACTGATGACGTCATGACACCGGGGCCTCTTGACTTCACCAGCAGATGTCTGGGGGCCTGGGCCGCTTACGTCAAGGCGGATAATACCACGGTCCTGACATCCAACTGTCTCAGGTAACACTACGGTCCTGACATCCAACTGTCTCAGGTAACATCATGGTCCTGACGTCCAACTGTATCAGGTAACATCACGGTCCTTATATCCAACTGTCTCAGGTAACACTACGGTCCTAACATCCAAATGTCTCAGGTAACACCACGGTCCTGACATCCAAATGTTTCAGGTAACACCATGGTCCTGATATCCAAATGTCTCCGGTAACATCATGGTTCTTACATCCAACTGGAGCTTATAATAAAACTAGCACAATACCCGTTTAAAATACACCCGCTTCATTTCTAGTCGTTTAATGTGTCCCAGTGGTGTTTGTTGGACAATGATTGTGAATGAGATTCATTTTTAGTGACCTTCAAAATCGGGGAGATGCATTTCAATTAAAGCCTCTATAGTATATCAATGAAAAATTAGGCTATATACAAAAAATGTTGTTTATAATTAAATCTTCAATTGAAGAACTGTTTCATTATAAAAAAAACTGTATATACTTTTCCGTGCTTTTTGGGGGGAGAGGGGGGAAGGCAAATAAATTTTCGGTCATCAAATATTCCTGCACCCTTTTGGCTTAGAAGTTATTCGCCTGCAAAATTTCAGCTTCCTGGGTCTTTTGGACTTTGAGATTGTTTCTACTTTGTTTTTTGTAGAAAAAACATTTTGGGAACCCAATAGAAATTTTCAGTCACCAAGTATTTTTTAATCCTTTTGGGCCTGAAAAATTTCAGTTTCCTAGGTTCTCTAGGTTTTGAGGTTTTTTTTTTTTTGCTGTACAGAGGAACTGGTAAGTAATATATTGAAGATTATTTGTAATCTTTGACTGGAAGAATACCTCGCGCTACTGAGCTAAGGGTACCGGATTCGATTCCTGGCATGGCCAAAAAACTTATCATTGGTGAAATGTGGGTTTCCCCTTTTACAGTGATAAATTAACGGCCGGGGGCTGGATGCTGTGTCTGTTCTAGATATAGGTTAGTTTATAGGCTGTGTGGTGATATAATCAGTCGGTTCAATAAGTATCCACCTTAAATACTTCAAATAAATGAAAATGAAAAAAAATATTAAATGCTATTCTTGGGTTCGCCATTGACTGGGGCAGTTGTATGGATCGGACTGGGGTACATTTCTGCCGTTAGGGACCAGTTCAAGCCCCCGCTCTACCTTCAACCTTGTTCCGTCCTGTATGTTGCCGTTGTGTCTGTCACCAGGACTCGTCCAAACGTGGCTTTCGGACATGAAGTCGTCCCTCTCGTCGCTGAGATTGAACGACATCTTCTTACCCGGATCACACGACGCGGGCTCCTACCAGGAGTACAGTGGTATCGAGACGCTTGTCACCAAGTACACCATCACGCAGGTAACGGCTGTTACACAACTTCTTCGAGCTTTGTGTAACGATTATATTTTACACATCTCTTTTGACTACAGTATCCCCATGGCTTCTTTGGTGCTGACTGACAGCTGACGGCTTTGAAAAATTACCAGACCAACCATCTGATTTGCAAAAAAACATGTGTTTAGCAGCTGTCACTTCTGACAGTTAAAATTTAGGTATATACCTAAATGTTGACTGTCAGAAGTCAGCTGTGAAACTGTCAGTCAGCACCAAAGAAGCCATGGGGCTACTGTAGTTAATAAAAATAATCAGATACAATCTATTTTATGGTAATATTAAAAATTAACTTAACTTTCATTACATTTAGCAGTAAATCTTTACGTGGTGCAACATCCTTCTGTTTCTCTCTATCGCCCACCCAGGCAAAATCTTCTCGAAGTACAAGGGGGGGAGAGACTTATGAATCCATACCGTTTCTCGAATATTCTAGAAGCTAAAACCTTCGTAAACAACCCTGTTGGCAATCGTAGGGTTAGGACGATCGCGTAAAAGTCGCCGAGCAGTCAAGAACAACCTTCTTCAAGTGAAAACTTATTTTTTTAAATCACCGAATCGGAATCAGGACCGTAAGTATTCTACGTCGGTCACTAGATTGAATCAATCTTGATCCAATTTAATTTTTTAATCATCCCAGTTCCCTAAGAAGTGAAATATCAGATCGCACTCACCCTGTCCCTTACAGCAACAACGCTGAATAAATACTTCATTAAAATCCCAATTTATTTCAATTATATCCTGACAACAATTCGCATCAAGCTAATCAGTATCATATCAAAATGCAAACATTGTGAATAGTGAGTCCGTGCCAATACAAAATGTAGCGACCTCCGTGAACCATGAACAGTGAACAAGTAGCTTCCAACGTTTAGGCACGCGAGAACACTACAGTGGTTCTAAACGAGGTTCACTTTCATCGACATTTTTCTGCAAAATCTTATAAGTAATTTTACGTCGATTACTCTCTCCTCAACATCCTCAACAACAGGCACTAAGGGGTTAAAATACAACTGGTCCAAGAATATCCCACCATCCCACTATATTTTATTTATTTATTTATTTATTTATTTATTTAGCACCGCGTCTTACTACCCGTTCGGGTTATACGCTTAACTAATAATTACGCTAATGGGTTAGGAATTGGGAAGGTTAAATATAGAGGAAGTGAACCCGCATTTGCGTGGAGGGAGAGTGAAAAACAATTTAGGAAAAACCACCGTCAGTACACCAGACTAGGATCAAACCCTGATATCCCCATCTTCGGCAGTTTAGTCTATTGCGAGAATAGCACCTTAGACCATGCGGCCACAGAAGTGGATCTTTTTTAACGTTAGTTACCGGTATATTAATATAACATAGTCCTGACTTCCTTGATCCAACCTCAAACACGTCAACGTTGAGGGTTGGACAAATCACAGGGTCTGCAGTAATGTCCGGTGATAGTTCAAACGTGCCGTGAATTTTTCAGAAATTGTTCAACTCAAGATAGCTCTTTAGGTACCTCAACAACTTTCTTATGACAGCAGGAACCCTGTCATAATAGGGTCCTTATGTTCAACTCAAGATAGCTCTTTAGGTACCTCAACAACTTTCTTATGACAGCAGGAACCCTGTCATAATAGGGTCCTTATGTTCAACTCAAGATAGCTCTTTAGGTACCTCAACAATTTTCTTATGACAGCAGGAACCCTATCATAATAGGGTCCTTATGTTCAACTCAAGATAGCTCTTTAGGTACCTCAACAACTTTCTTATGACAGCAGGAACCCTGTCATAATAGGGTCCTTATGTTCAACTCAAGATAGCTATTTAGGTACCTCAACAACTTTCTTATGACAGCAGGAACCCTGTCATAATAGGGTCCTTATGTTCAACTCAAGATAGCTCTTTAGGTACCTCAACAACTTTTTTATGACAGCAGGAACCCTGTCATAATAGGGTCCTTATGTTCAACTCAAGATAGCTAATTAGATACCTTAAAAAAAGTTTATGGCATCGAGAATCCTGTCCTTGTGTTCACCGAATAACGTAAATGCTATAGGCCCTATTTAATTATGTAAATTAAGTATTTCTACGGTAAGTTCAAAGTTTATTAATTAGACCGCAATATGTCACTATTCAAATGATGTATGATTAAGTTTTGTCTGTATTGTGGAAAATTTTATGAGCGTCTTTTAACAAATCACGTGATAGACGCGAGATGTTGAAACTAGTTGATTCAGCCACTTTATTTCCAGAGTTATCAATCAAAGGGTGAAATAAACATGAACCTATTACAGTTCTAATGTGCGTGAGATTTCTTGGTTTTTCCCCATCATACAATACTTTCTACCCGTCCGGATCATTTGTAACTAATTACGCTATTGGATCAGATATAAAGAAGGTACCATTATTGTGGCGTGACGTATAGTGTTGCCAGGGTAAGCAGAGTTAGGTTAAACTGTACCTGTGACTATTTTTTTCTTAGCACCACGTCTTATTAACCATTCGGGTTATGCACATATTTACTAATTACTTCAATGTCTTAGGGATGAGGAGTGTTGAATTTAGAGAAATGTACCCGCATTGGCGTGGAGGTAGGTGGAAAATCATTTAGGAAAAAAAACACCCTCAATACATCCGAACCCGGATTCGAAACTCGTTCTCCTGAATATAAATATATCAGTACTCAACATTATTTATAGCAGATCCAGCGTCTTTGATTGCCATGGTAAGCTCTGGTTTGGAAGGTTCGGTTTTAAATCCAGATCAAGCGGATTTTTATAAAAAATCCATGACTTTATTTCCTCGTTACAGATGAATTCTGATTTATTTATTTTAAATTCACCTTCCTTATCTTGTGAAATTAAATTAGCGTTAATTGCGTACAGTCCGTGCAGGCATAGATTTAACGTAGCTGATAAGATAATCCAGGGGAAGCACTCAACGCTATAAAATAGATAGTGATTTTAAAAGACGTAGAGCACAGCGAATAGTGGGAGGGTTTTAAAAGAATAATTAACAAGAGATAGCCCCACTTCGGTGGTTGTATGGTCTGACACCGCTACTCTCGCAGTAGACTAAAATGTCAATGATGGGGAGATCGAGGTTCGAATCTAGGTCGGGTGTACTGAGGGTGGTTTTCCTAAATGGTTCTCAACGCAAACGCGGGCGCACTTCCTCTAAATTAAACCTTCCTACTTCCTAAGCCATTAGTATAATTAGTATATAGGCGTATAAAGCGAAGGGGTAGTAAGAAGCGGTGCTAAATAAAAATCTTGTCGTGAGATGGGTTCTTAAACTCAATTCTTTATTATTTTGTAAAGCGACCTGTCCAACACCCTAGTTCAGTCAATAGCGTGTCTGCTTATTGAGTTAAAAGTCCCGGGTTTAACTACCGGAATGGCCAAAAAATGTGTCATTTGGGAAATCGAGTTTTCCCCTTTACGTAGTGATAAAATAATGGTTGGAGGGGGCAGGATATTCTAGATTTAAGCTAGTTTATAAGTTGTGTGCTGATATAATCAGTCAGTTCAGAAAAAAGCAAGTTAATACCTCAAATAATTGTTTTATAAATATAAGTAACGTTACTTCAAGTTGAAAGTTTGAGAAGTTGTCGCCCTTGTACTCAGGAGGAGGACGTCCTCTCTCAGCTGATCTACGGTATCCGCTATCTGGATCTCAGGGTGGGTTACTATCCGACCAGGGACCCCGTCTGGTGGGTGAATCACGGGGTGGCTCGGCTCCACCCTCTCCAGGAATTCATCGACGACGTCAAGACCTTCATCCAGGCCACCGACGAGATTGTCATCCTCGACGCTCATGAGTTTCCTCAAGGTGAGGAGTGTGGTTAGAATGTTTCATAGGTTCATGAGCCAACCAGCCGGTACCTGTGAGTCTCCTCTCCTGTTGTTATGACTGTACTCACAGGTTTCAGCTCAGATCTGACTGTACCTGAGAGTCTCCTTGCCTGTTGCTATAGACTGTACTCACAGGTTTCAGCTCGGACCTGTTTGTACCTGAGAGTCTCCTTGCCTGTTGTTATGACTGTACTCACAGGTTTCAGCTCAGATCTGACTGTACCTGAGAGTCTACTCGCCTGTTGCTATGACTGTACTCACAGGTTTCAGCTCAGATCTGACTGTACCTGAGAGTCTACTCGCCTGTTGCTATGACTGTACTCACAGGCCTCAGCTCGGATCTGACTGTACTTGAGAGTCTCCTTACCTGTTGCTATGACTGTACTCACAGGTTTCGGTTCGGACCTGACTGTCCACCGGCTGCTAGAGACGTACCTACGAGAGCAGCTGGGTACCCTGACTGTACCTAAGAGCCTGTCTTGGAGCTCAACCCTAGGAGAGGTATGGTCGTCGGGCAAGAGACTCATCCTGTCTTACAACCAGCAACAACTGGTGGCTTCCAGCGACCTGCTGTGGACCGGGGTGTCCCAGCAGTGGGGGAACGTCGACACGCTGGACGGACTGTACAACTATCTGGCTGGAGTCATGAACAAGTAAGAGAGATCTTGAATTTATAAAACTTGTTTTACGCTTAAGAGGACTGCATAGGTAGCTGTGATATGGCCAGTCGGATGTTGCGCTTAGGTCAGTAGTGGAGCTTGATTTGGTCGCCCTCTAATCTTCCCCCCACACCTCCCACGGTGATTAAAACATTGCGTCACCTCCACTTAACCCTCATGTTATCATGCGTCAGGACACACTTTCTGCTTGCTTTCAACCCTTCGGAGAGAGAAGTATTGTGATTGTAAAAAATATCGAGCTCAAGATTTTGATAAATGTCAACTTTTCATGACCCCCTGAAACAAAACAAAAAAAGTATTTTCTTGATGTCATCTCTCTGTCTGTCTGTCTCTCTATCTGTCCGTATGTCTGTCTGTCCGTGTGTCTGTCTGTCCGTGTGTCTGTCTGTCTATGTGTCTGTCTGTCCTTGTGTCTGTCTGTCCTTGTGTCTGTCTGTCCTTGCGGCTGTCTCTCCGTGCGTCTGTCTGTCCGTGCGTCTGTCTGCCCGTGTGTCTGTCTGTCCGTGTGTCTGTCTGTCCGTGTGTCTGTCTGTCCATGTGTCTGTCTGTCCTTGTGTCTGTCTGTCCGTGTGTCTGTCTGTCCGTGTGTCTGTCTGTCCATGTGTCTGTCTGTCCTTGTGTCTGTCTGTCCGTGTGTCTGTATGTCCGTGTGTCTGTCTGTCCGTGTGTCTGTCTGTCCGTGTGTCTGTCTGTCCGTGTGTCTGTCTGTCCGTGTGTCTGTCTGTCCGTGTGTCTGTCTGTCCGTGTGTCTGTCTGTCCGTGTGTCTGTCTGTCCGTGTGTCTGTCTGTCCGTGTGTCTGTCTGTCCGTGTGTCTGTCTGTCCGTGTGTCTGTCTGTCCGTGTGTCTGTCTGTCCGTGTGTCTGTCTGTCCGTGTGTCTGTCTGTCCGTGTGTCTGTCTGTCCGTGTGTCTGTCTGTCCGTGTGTCTGTCTGTCCGTGTGTCTGTCTGTCCGTGTGTCTGTCTGTCCGTGTGTCTGTCTGTCCGTGTGTCTGTCTGTCCGTGTGTCTGTCTGTCCGTGTGTCTGTCTGTCCGTGTGTCTGTCTGTCCGTGTGTCTGTCTGTCCGTGTGTCTGTCTGTCCGTGTGTCTGTCTGTCCGTGTGTCTGTCTGTCCGTGTGTCTGTCTGTCCGTGTGTCTGTCTGTCCGTGTGTCTGTCTGTCCGTGTGTCTGTCTGTCCGTGTGTCTGTCTGTCCGTGTGTCTGTCTGTCCGTGTGTCTGTCTGTCCGTGTGTCTGTCTGTCCGTGTGTCTGTCTGTCCGTGTGTCTGTCTGTCCGTGTGTCTGTCTGTCCGTGTGTCTGTCTGTCCGTGTGTCTGTCTGTCCGTGTGTCTGTCTGTCCGTGTGTCTGTCTGTCCGTGTGTCTGTCTGTCCGTGTGTCTGTCTGTCCGTGTGTCTGTCTGTCCGTGTGTCTGTCTGTCCGTGTGTCTGTCTGTCTATGTGTCTGTCTGTCCTTGTGTCTGTCTGTCCGTGTGTCTGTCTGTCCGTGTGTCTGTCTGTCCTTGTGTCTGTCTGTCCGTGTGTCTGTCTGTCTATGTGTCTGTCTGTCCTTGTGTCTGTCTGTCCTTGTGTCTGTCTGTCCGTGTGTCTGTCTGTCAGTGTGTCTGTACTCCGGTCTAGAGCCAAAACCATTTTACCTGTAGGGTTAAAACTTAGTAGATAGGGTTTTCGTAAGGTTCCCCCGAGAGGTTTTAACAATTATTTGTCTAGCCCTAAAATTAAGCGTACTTTACTAAAGGGCAAAAAGAGCTCAAATTGGTTGTATCTATATCCGCTTTAACTATTTAGAAAAAATAATGTATCCAGGGATTATTTCACATCACAAACAATAGTGTTATTCTTGTTTCTTCCATGGAAATTATTTAAGGGGTACTTTACATGATAGGAAATGTACAATTGTAATCATATCTGCGCAATTATTTCAGATACAAAATAACTTATTATTGTAAAGTTGTTGTACAATTTGACATACAAATCTTTTATTTGAAATATATTTTTATTAAACCAATAGTTTCTGAGCTATGTATCCCGTCCTCAATGTGATGAAATTAAATTGTCCCTTTTATCTTGTTTCTTCTAAAAACTAACACCCCTATAAACACTCTTAACATTACGTTCCCAAATCCCTCTCCAAACCTCTTGCGTCTTCCCCTAATTCCCTCTCCCTTAAAGTCCCGGGGGACGCGGGTCATTGGCTAGGACACTCGAAACTCTACTGTACCTTCATCTGTATCTCCTTAAAGTATCTGTAGTGAATGGAAACGCCATATGATTCCAGCCCCCCTGCCAACGTAGGCTGGTCAGCCATGGCCGAACTGACGCCAAACGCCTGGCAGGTCATCACCGACAGTCTTGGAGGTCTCAGGAAGATGGCGGACACCGTCAACCGCAACGTGACGGCCTGGTATAAGGGTACCTGGGGGAAGACCGTCAACATCGTGGCCGTAGACTTCTTCAAAGGGACTGCCATCGTGGACGCAGCCATCGACTGGAACGACCGCAGGGCGAAGCAGTCCTCGTGTTCTTCCGTTCAGAAGTCGAAGACTGGAGCCTAGACCCCTTGCGTGACGTCATGCGTGAGCAGATCTGGTTACCCCCCCC